>JBCFYV010003508.1:1209589-1484666 GCA_039000515.1 Timema cristinae | reverse complement strand
CTATGTATTAGGTGACTATTATAGAGGAAAGCATTTCCGCTTGATGGTAGAAAAACTTCAGCTTAAAATGTGTGATACAAACACTATAACACACTGTTATCTACACACACTACAACACACTGTTATCTACACATACTACAACACACTGTTATCTACACACACTACAACACACTGTTATCTACATACACTACAACACACTGTTATCTACAACACTACAACACATGTTATCTACACACACTACAACACACTGTTATCTACACATACACAAAACACTGTTATCTACACACACTACAACACACTGTTATCTACTACACACACTACAACACACTGTTATCTACACTACTACAACACACTGTTATCTACACACTACTACAACACACTGTTATCTACATACACTACAACACACTGTTATCTACAACACTACACACACTGTTATCTAACACATACTACAAACACACTGTTATCTACACACACTACTAACACACTGTTATCTACATCATACACTACAACACACTGTTATCTACAAACACTACAACACATGTTATCTACACACTACTACAACACACTGTTATCTACACACACTACAAACACACTGTTATCTACACACACTACAACACACTGTTATCTAATCACACACATACAACACACTGTTATCTACACACACTACAACAACACTGTTATCTACACACACACTAACAAACACACTGTTATCTACACACACTACAACACACTGTTATCTACACACACTACAACACACTGTTATCTACACATACTACAACACACTGTTATCTTAACACAACTACAACACACTGTTATCTAACACAACTACAACACACTGTTATCTATCACACACTACAAACACACTGTTATCTAACACACACTACAACACACTGTTATCTCAACACACTACAACACACTGTTATCTACACACACTACAACACACTGTTATCTACACACACTACAACACAGTTATCTACACACACTACAACACACTGTTATCTACACATACTACAACACACTGTTATCTACACACACTACAACACACTGTTATCTTAACACACACTAACAACACCTGTTATCTACACACACTACAACACACTGTTATCTACACACACTACAACACAGTTATCTACACACACTACAACACACTGTTATCCACATACAACAACGTTATCTACACTACTACAACACACTGTTATCTACAAACACTACACAACACAGTTATCTACACACTACAACACACTGTTATCTATCACACATACTACAACACACTGTTATCTACACATACTACAACACACGTTATCTTAACACACTTACAACACACTGTTATCTACACACAACTACAACACACTGTTATCTACAAACACTACAACACACTGTTATCTACACAACTACAACACACTGTTATCTACACACACTACACACACTGTTATCTACACACACTACAACACACTGTTATCTACACACACTACAACACACGTTATCTACACACTACAACACACTACAACACACATTATCTACACACACTACAACACACTGTTATCTACACACACTACAACACACTGTTATCTACACAACTACAACACGTTTACACACACTACACACTGTTATCTACACACCACTACACACACTGTTATCTACACACACTACAACACTGTATCTACCACACTACAAACACGTTATCTACACACACTACAACACACTGTTATCTCACACTAAAAACTACACAACACAACACACTGTTATCTACACACACTACAACACACTGTTATCTACACAACTACAACACGTTATCTACACACATACAACACACTGTTATCTACACACACTACAACACACTGTTACTCTACACATCACTACAACACACTGTTATCTACACACACTACAACACACTGTTATCTACACACACTACAAACACAGTTATCTACACACACTACAACACACTGTTATCTACACACACTACAACAAAATGTTATCTACACAACAAACAACACATGTTATCTACACACACTACAACACACTGTTATCTACACACACTACAACACACTGTTATCTACACACACTACAACAACGTTATCTACACAACACTACAACACACTGTTTTCTAACACTACACACACAACACTGTTATACACACACACTTACATAACACTGTTATCAACACACTACAAACACATGTTATCTACACACACACACTAAACACTGTTATCTACACACACTACAACACATGTTATCTACACATACACTTTACAACACACAGTTATCTATCACACACAACACACTGTTATCTACACACACTACAACACACTGTTATCTACACACACTACACACACTGTTATCTACACACACTACAACACATGTTATCTACACACACTACAACACACTGTTATCTACACACACTAACACACGTTATCTACACACACTACAACACACTGTTATCTAACACACACTACAATCAACACGTACTCAACACATTTCACTACAACACACTGTTACTACACAACTACAACCACGTTATCTACACACACTACAAACACTGTTATCTACACACACTACAACACATGTTATCTAACACACTACAACACATGTTATCTACAACACACTACAAACACATTTATCTACACACACTACAACACACGTTATCTACACAACTACAACAGATCTACACACTACAACACACTGTTATCTACACACACTACAACCACTGTTATCTACACCACACCACTACAACACACTTATGCTGCACACACTACAACACACTGTTATCTACACACACTACAACACACTGTTATCTACACACACTACAACACACTGTTATCTACACATACTACAACACACTGTTATCTACACACACTACAACACACTTATGCTGCACACACTACAACACACTGTTATCTACACATACTACAACACACTGTTATCTACACACACTACAACACACTTATGCTGCACACACTACAACACACTGTTATTACACACACTACAACACACTGTTATCTACACACACTACAACACACTGTTATCTACAAACACTACAACACACTTATGCTGCACACACTATTTTTTTGATTTTTTTACTATAAACTACTTGAAATTAAGATTTTTAATCAAAGCCCGCAATTGTACAGATCTTAGTAAGTTAATTAAAGAACATGTTAAAAGAGAAAAATATTATATTCTGTAGATCAGTTGTTCCCAAACTTTTTATTGGTGTACCACTGAAACCATTTCCGTAATTCTGAGTTGGTACCACAGTTTGCGTGTTTAGTACAAGATTGCTGCACCATATGTCTGCGCTTGAATAAGGATTGCCCACCCCACAACAACTGTTTAATTTGTTTTCATTTAGGTTAAAGGACTTTTTTTTATGACTTTAATGTGCTTGTTTTGTTTATATTCTCACAGCATATACTCTGGAACAATCTTACATACCACAATTTCGGAACCTCTGCTGTAGACTTTTTAATAAGCCTACTGCAATAAGCCTAAAAGTTATCAACCTGATGAACATATATATATATATATTATTTTCCAACTAGTCTGACTCATCGTAAATTGTCACTGCCTTTAGCAATAAGCTGGATTTTCCAATTCGCTTAAGACATATACATTATAACTGACACTGTGTACGATACACACTATAACTGACACTGTGTACTATACACACTATAACTGACACTGTGTACTATACACACTATAACTGACACTGTGTACGATACACACTATAACTGACACTGTGTACTATACACACTATAACTGACACTGTGTACTATACACACTATAACTGACACTGTGTACTATACACACTATAACTGACACTGTGTACTATACACACTATAACTGACACTGTGTACGATACACACTATAACTGACACTGTGTACGATACACACTATAACTGACACTGTGTACGATACACACTATAACTGACACTGTGTACGATACACACTATAACTGACACTGTGTACTATACACACTATAACTGACACTGTGTACTATACACACTATAACTGACACTGTGTACGATACACACTATAACTGACACTGTGAACGATACACACTATAACTGACACTGTGTACGATACACACTATAACTGACACTGTGTACGATACACACTATAACTGACACTGTGTACGATACACACTATAACTGACACTGTGTACATACAACTATAACTGACACTGTGTACATACACACTATAACTGACACTGTGTACGATACACACTATAACTGACACTGTGTACGATACACACTATAACTGACACTGTGTACTATACACACTATAACTGACACTGTGTACGATACACACTATAACTGACACTGTGTACTATACACACTATAACTGACACTGTGTACTATACACACTATAACTGACACTGTGTACTATACACACTATAACTGACACTGTGTACGATACACACTATAACTGAACTGTGTACTATACATACTATAACTGACACTGTGTACTTACCTTAACTACTACTACATATACTGACACTGTTGTACTATACACACTATAATACTGACACTGTGTACTATACACACTATAACTGACACTGTGTACTATACACACTATAAACTGACACTGTGTACTATACAACTATAACTGACACTGTGTACTATACAACTATAACTGACACTGTGTACTATACAACTATAACTGACACTGTGTACTATACACACTATAACTGACACTGTGTACTATAACACTATAACTGACACTGTGTACTATATACATAACTACTGCTATATAACTGACACTGTGTACTATACACACTATAACTGACACTGTGTACTATACAACTATAACTGACACTGTGTATCTATACACACTATACACACTATAACTGACACTGTGTACTATACACACTATAACTGACACTGTGTACTATACACACTATAACTGACACTGTGTACTATACACACTATAACTGACACTGTATACATACACTACTATAACTATAACTGACACTGTGTACATACACACTATAACTGACTGTGTACGATACAACTATAACTGACACTGTGTACTATACACACTATAACTGACACTGTGTACTATACACACTATAACTGACTGTGTACGATACAACTATAACTGACTGTGTACGATACACACTATAACTGACACTGTGTACATACACACTAAACTGACACTGTGTACTATACACACTATAACTGACACTGTGTACTATAACACACTATAACTGACACTGTGTACTATACACACTATAACTGACACTGTGTACTATACACACTAAACTGACACTGTGTACATACACACTATAACTGACTGTGTACGATACATACTATAACTGACACTGTGTACTATACACACTATAACTGACACTGTGTACTATACACACTATAACTGACTTGTACATACATACTATAACTGACTGTGTACGATACACACTATAACTGACACTGTACGTAACACACTATAACTGACACTGTGTACTATACACACTATAACTGACACTGTGTACTATACACACTATAACTGACTGTGTACGATACATACTATAACTGACACTGTTACTATACACACTATAACTGACACTGTGTACTATACACACTATAACTGACTGTGTACGATACATACTATAACTGACTGTGTACGATACACACTATAACTGACACTGTGTACGATACACACTATAACTGACACTCTGTACTATACACACTAAACTGACACGTGTACTATACACACTATAACTGACACTGTGTACTATACACACTATAACTGACTGTGTACGATACATACTATAACTGACTGTGTACATACACACTATAACTGACACTGTGTACGATACACACTATAACTGACACTGTGTACTATACACACTATAACTGACTGTGTACGATACAACTATAACTGACTGTGTACGATACACACTATAACTGACACTGTGTACGATACACACTATAACTGACACTGTGTACTATACACACTATAACTGACTGTGTACATACAACTATAACTGACACTGTGTACTATACACACTATAACTGACATGTGTACATACACTACACTATAACTGACACTGTGTACTATACACACTATAACTGACACTGTGATACACTATACTGCACTGTTACATACACACTATAACTGACTGTGTACATACACTAACTACAGTTACATAAACATAACACACTGTGTACTATACACACTATAACTGACACTGTGTACTATACACACTATAACTGACACTGTGTACTATACACACTATAACTGACACTGTGTACTATACACACTATAACTGACTGTGTACGATACATACTATAAACTGACACTGTGTACTATACACACTATAACTGACACTGTGTACTATACACACTATAACTGACACTGTGTACTATACACACTATAACTGACTAGTGTACGATACATACTATAACTGACACTGTGTACTATACACACTTATAAACTGACACTGTGTACATACAACTAACTGACTGTTCATACACACTATAACTGAACTGTGTACGATAACATACTATAACTGACTGTGTACGATACACACTATAACTGACACTGTGTACGATACACACTATAACTGACACTGTGTACTATACACACTATAACTGACACTGTGTACTATACACACTATAACTGACACTGTGTACTATACACACTATAACTGACACTGTGTACTATACACACTATAACTGACACTGTGTACTATACACACTATAACTGACACTGTGTACATACACACTATAACTGACACTGTGTACTATACACACTATAACTGACACTGTGTACTATACACACTATAACTGACTGTGTACGATACATACTATAACTGACACTGTGTACTATACACACTATAACTGACACTGTGTACTATACACACTATAACTGACTGTGTACGATACATACTATAACTGAACTGTGTACATACACACTATAACTGACACTGTGTACGATACACACTATAACTGACACTGTGTACTATACACACTATAACTGACACTGTGTACTATACACACTATAACTGACACTGTGTACTATACACACTATAACTGACACTGTGTACTATACACACTATAACTGACACTACTATACTGATTACACACACTATAACTGACACTGTGTACGATACACACTATAACTGACACTGTGTACTATACACACTATAACTGACACACTATGATGTTACTATACACACTATAACTGACTGTGTACGATACATACTATAACTGACTGTGTACATACACACTATAACTGACACTGTGTACTATACACACTATAACTGACACTGTGTACGATACACACTATAACTGACACTGTGTACTATACACACTATAACTGACACTGTGTACTATACACACTAACTGACTGGTACATACATGACTAACTTGACTGTTACTATACACACTATAACTGACACTGTGTACTATACACACTATAACTGACTGTGTACGATACATACTATAACTGACACTGTGTACTATACACACTATAACTGACACTGTGTACTATACACACTATAACTGACACTGTGTTACTATACACACACTATAACTGACATGTGTACGATACACACTATAACTGACACTGTGTACTATACACACTATAACTGACACTGTGTACTATACACACTATAACTGACACTGTGTACTATACACACTATAAACTGACAACTGTGTACTATACACACTATAACTGACTGTGTACGATACATACTATAACTGACACTGTGTACTATACACACTATAACTGACACTGTGTACTATAAATATAACTGACACTGGTACTATAACACTATAACTGACACTGTGTACTATACACATATAACTATTGTACATACAACTAACTGACACTGTGTACTATACACACTATAACTGACTGTGTACTATACACACTATAACTGACACTGTGTACTATACACACTATAACTGACACTGTGTACTATACACACTATAACTGACACTGTGTAATAACTATACGCACTGTACTATAACACTGACACTGTGTACTATACACACTATAACTGACACTGTGTACTATACACACTATAACTGACACTGTGTACTATACACACTATAACTGACACTGTGTACGATACACACTATAACTGACACTGTGTACATACACACTATAACTGACACTGTGTACTATACACACTATAACTGACACTGTGTACGATACACACTATAACTGACACTGTGTACGATACACACTAATAACTGACACTGTGTAACTATATACACACTTACTAAAACTGACACTGTGTACTATACACACTATAACTGACACTGTGTACTATACACACTATAACTGACACTGTGTACGATACACACTATAACTGACACTGTGTACTATACACACTATAACTGACACTGTGTACGATACACACTATAAACTGACACTGTGTACGATACACACTATAACTGACACTGTGTACTATACACACTATAACTGACACTGTGTACTATACACACTATAAACTGACACTGTGTACTATACACACTATAACTGACACTGTGTACTATACACACTATAACTGACACTGTGTACTATACACACTATAACTGACACTGTGTACGATACACACTATAACTGACACTGTGTACTATACACACTATAACTGACACTGTGTACGATACACACTATAACTGACACTGTGTACTATACACACTATAACTGACACTGTGTACTATACACACTATAACTGACACTGTGTACTATACACACTATAACTGACACTGTGTACTATACACACTATAACTGACACTGTGTACTATACACACTATAACTGACACTGTGTACTATACACACTATAACTGACACTGTGATACTATACACACTATAACTGACACTGTGTACTATACACACATAATGCATTACATACACTATCCTGTGTACTATACACACTATAACTGACACTGTGTACTATACAACAAACTAACTGTAACTGACACATATGACATGTGTACTATACACACTATAACTGACTGTGTACTATACACACTATAACTGACACTGTGTACTATACACACTATAACTGACACTGTGTACGATACACACTATAACTGACACTGTGTACTATACACACTATAACTGACACTGTGTACTATACACACTATAACTGACACTGTGTACTATACACACTATAACTGACACTGTGTACTATACACACTATAACTGACACTGTGTACTATACACACTATAACTGACACTGTGTACTATACACACTATAACTGACACTGTGTACTATACACACTATAACCGACACTGTGTACTATACATACTATAACTGACACTGTGTACGATACACACTATAACTGACACTGTGTACTATACACACTATAACTGACACTGTGTACTATACACACTATAACTGACACTGTGTACTATACACACTATAACTGACTGTGTACGATACACACGACTGCTATTGTATGCTATGTACATTACAGCTGACACTGTATGTAATACCACCTCCACTTCACTAGTCCAGGATTCGATCCTCGCTCTCCTTATTATCTGCAATCAGGTCTATTGCTACAGTCACTCTTCGGCAATGCTGTCACTGAAACAGATTACTATTTGATTTGCATGCAATACTGATTTTTTTTGTTTGTTTTTCAAATAAATCAATTGTAAACTATTTACATTTATTCCAGAGTGTCCAATGTTCCAGGAGAACAACAAGAAGAAAATGGAATCAAATATTGCCATGAGGTCTACCAAAAATTAATCTAAAACAATTTATTCCCATTTGGTTTAGACAGAAATAAAGTTTTACACCTAGAGTTTTAATGAATGGTATTATTATATTTACATCCATTTTGATTTGATATGGGCTCAATTCTCGCCATGGTCGAAAAATGTCATTGTTGAAATGAGGGTTTACCTTTTCACAATGATGAATTAACGGCCAGGGGACTGGATGTTATGCCTGTCCTAGTCTTAAGATATATTATAAGGCAAATGAAGTTAGAACAGGCCTAACCAGCCGGTAGTGGGAAATCTACAGATAGCTTGAATAATAACTGGCCCAGAACACAGGCTGGAAACAGTAATTGATGTAAGTGAAAAGTTGTTCTGAACCTATTCAAAATCTAACAATAAATGCAATAACACTTATAAAGTACTATGAAGTCAATAAACATCTAATTAGATTTAAATATAGTTAATTACATAAAGTGATTAAATTAAATTCAGCCTCTTAACTCTCAACTATTTTAGAGTCTATCTTCACACACACACGCACACACACACACCTAGATTAACTTGTTTGTTTAGTCTTATAATTGTCATAACTTACTATCCAGGGTGTCTAACAATACTGGAAATATACTTGATTTTATTTTTGATACCACCCCTTAATTACTCCCCTTCTGGTCTATCTTGTTTACCACACAATTAGTTGACCTTGTTGATGACCTTGCAGGGGGGATGTTTGCCTCACTTTTTGACCTTGTAGATGACCTTGCAGTGGGGATGTTTGCCTCATTTGTTAACCTTGTAGATGACCTTGCAGTGGGGATGTTTGCCTCACTTGTTGACCTTTCTATTCTCAGCCTCTACACTAAGCCTCCCTCCCTCCCCTTACATATTAGAGAAAGAAACAAATAACTGTTTGGACTACACTAGCAGCCTTACCCCCCCACCCCCACCAAACTTTTTCCAACAGTAACAATTATGAGGAATGAGTCAAGTTCAAACACCACTTCAAACTATTGGTGTAAACATGCAACCCCCCCCTTAATATCTATAAGGCGAGAGAGGCAGTAAATTAGGTAAAGAGTTACCTGAATGAACATAACAATTTTATTTAGTAAAAAAAAACAATTACAAGCTGAGCAAACAATCAACACCGCGTGAAGCGCGCTTTTCTGTCCAACGTGGAAATCAATTACATCAAAGGTAAACATAAACGTTACCTCCTCAAAACGAATCACGTTACATTAGACCCATCAAAGGTAACGGTCCGGGATCTCAGTGACATGGTCTTTGGTTTATGGTTCTTTGGTTACTTCGCTAAATTGATTAGTTCCTAAACTGGTTACTCTAGCGTTTAAGTTATCCACCCTAGTATAAATATATATCTTTCTTACAGGCGCCCGTAGCAAACGTGACGTCATAGCAATTAAACAAGGCCACAAGGTAATAATGACCCAACAACCCTAGGCGTTAAACTTGGCGAACAAAGTTGAGCCCAGAAACAGCTATACTTGAAAAATAACATAAGCCGGGTTTCGAACCCAGGACCAGACAATCTCTGGTTAAAAGCTAATATTGGCAAACGTATGAAATACAAATAAATAGGGCTCAGACCCTGAATATAAGTGGCGGCGAAAGCGACGGTCTAACTCCCAGCCGCGATAAGCACGTAGCATAGTCAAAATTCAAATAAGAATAATTTAATAACAAAGTCCAAATAATAATTTAGAAAGAGTAACCCCCATGACGCCGAAATAGTAAATTTGGTAGGAAGGTAATATCCCCCGAAACCCAGTCGCTGCCCTCACCTCTTATCCTCGAGCCGGTGGGGTAGTAAGTGACCTGAGATCCCGGTACCGCTAGTATTTATACGAAATATAATTCTCAGAAAAGGGGGGGCGGATCGAAGGAAGGGAAGGTTGGAGAACATTACAAACAAGGGGGGAGGAGAAGTTCGAGGCTCATATCGAAACACGTAGCACCTTCGCGAAGCTCGGCGAAGGCGGAAACGGAACTCTTCTATCCATTTTCTCTGCTGGCCGAACACGTGGTCGAGCCTCATTGCCGGCCGGCGCAGACACGCCTTCAGTCAGTCTATTGTATTTGGCGAGAGCGGAGGTCGCTGGTCAAGCTAGTGCCGCGTGTTGACCCAGTTGGCTGTCCCAGTTGGTGAGTGTTGTTACAATGTAAGTTGTTACAAACAAACCTCTTATAAAGATGATTGGTTGGACAGTTCAGGGTTTAAAGATCGGCTCTGGTTACAAAAACTGGATTGTGATAAAAGTAAAGGCCATTGTTCTTTGTGTAAAACTAACTTTGATATAAGTAGCATGGGAATATCTTCAATCCGAGCTCATGCCAAGGGAAAGAAGCGTGTTGACACAGTGAAATATGGTAGTGGGAGCAACAAATATTGGACTTGGTCCTTACAGTGTCATCTGTAAGCCTTCATGAAGATGTACATTTTAGTGCTAATGACCATCAAGTAGTTTTGAAACCTGAAACTAGACTTAGTTGTTCTATTCAGAGCTTCCTTGTCAAAGATGAAGTTTCTCGTGCTGGAATATTGTGGGCTATTAATCAAGTAATGACACATTCTTCTGCTAGAAGTTTTTCTGCTTGTAGTGATATTTTTTAAAAGTAATGTTTTCCAATAGTGATATTGCCCAGAAATTTCAAATTCATAAAGCTAAACTTGAATTTGTCATTGTGTATGGATTAGGGCCATTTTTTTTCAAAAGCGAGCTTGCAAGCTCATATTATTGTGTTTCATTTGATAAGAGGATAAATACTGTTTTAAGAAAACTAGAAGTGAAAAGACGGACACTTTGGCAGAAAGTATTAGAAGAGGCAAAAGTGTTAGGATATGAAATGCAAAAATCAGAAAATTTCTTGGTTGAATGAATTTTAACTTTTGTCTATATTCTAAAAAAAAATGTTTTTGGGTTTTATCATCTTAATTTTCAATGATGTTATGTAACTCTAATTATCTTAATTTTAGAGATGGGCACTTGAATCTTCGAATCCACCGAATCCTAACAAGTATTTGAGATTTGAGGAGTTGGTGTTTTTTTTGGATTCAATGGTCCAATCTTTCACCTCATAAACATTTTGATTTTTCAATTGAAAAATTACTAAGTTAGGCCTAGTTGAAAAGCAAAACTTAATCTGTAGTCATTATTTTGTCGGAAAAAAGAAATAAACATGAATAAAATCTTCTTGCTTTTTTAAATAATAATTGTTAGGTGTAGAAAATTTAACGTGCCTAATACCCTACCCTTCCAGCCCTATGGGAAACTTGGACTCAACCATTTCAGTGCATGCTCACTTGTGAAACTTTCATCTCACGAACAATATTGTAAATATTTTAATTAACACATTAAAGCTCTTCAAAAACTGAAAATCAAAACTATAATTACAAATAAACTCAGTTAGATATTTTGTTGGGTTTACGTAAACAATAAATACTGTCAACAGTTTATTTACACCTACCGGTCTACATATTGTATATCGATTATTTGTTTGAAATCTATTCAGGTAATCTGATCACTATCAGGTTTTAAGAATCAAATAATGACTTGCTAATTCATAATTTGTTTTTAAATTGATTTTAACTAAGAGTTTTATTTTTTTTCAAATATGTTATTGAAGTAATTGTAAAAATATTCAAACGCAATCCTGCCTGATAAAATAGGAATTAACATATTGCAAGAGTCGAAAATATGTTCGTGTTTTAAATTATGAATTAAATAGTCTTAGTACTACTGTCTATAGACGGCCGACTTTCTTTGTATCTGAATATATATATATATATATTAAAAAAAAGCATAAACGTTATTGACCCGTACATATTAGTTGTCAGAGTAGAAACTACAAAAAATGAGTGTCAAAACCCCCCCAACCCTTCCCATCTTTTTTTACCCCTTGAATTCTCACACTGTCTATTAAAATAGATCTGATTAAAAACAAATTACCGGTAAGCTTGGTAGGAAATTTATTTTAATGTAACTTAGGCAAGAAACTCTTGTTTGTTAAAACATATGATCAAGATGAGAATAGACTTAAAAATAATGTCATCAAACACACAGAAAACATGTTCGTTAACTGCAATCTGGTTTCTTGAGCACACAAGCACATATTAGTTATGTTACACGAGAGTTTCATAGCCGTGTGTTTCGAGGCTAAAAGACACTTTGATCACAGTTTTATGCGTTATGACAAGTAAAGCGTGGGATGAGCGAGCCTAGAGCCATTAGGGGAGAAGGGCAGGGATTGGATCAAAGAACACCTAGTGATAATTAATATAACTAATTAAAACAAAGAATAGAGCACAGCTGGCTCAGTAGATATATTCATACCAAACATAAATCTTAAGGTGGGATAGAAGGGAGCACGAGAAAAGGCAAGTGTTTTTGCAGTTTGCAAACCTTTAATCTTTATTCAATATTTCATGACTTCAAAACTTTACATAATAGCTTGTACCAGCTATTTGGGTGCCCAACAATGCCAAACTCTCACTCCATAGGGAAAAAAGTAGGCAAACAAATCAAGAAAACCCCTCGACCTTTTTCACACTTAAGTCTATTTAAGTCTATACTTCAACCGAGAACTCTCTATTCCCTGCTCCTCCCGTTAAATTCCAAGCCGAATATTCAAGAATAGAACATGCTCCCTTTCCCCTCCGAACTTAGAGAAATGTACTTTATTCCCAAATCAAACCTCGTCTACTTAACAGAAGCCATAAAGAAATTCTCACTTGGTATTTCACAGAAATCTTTGAAAAGCATTCACTAGTCCTAGAGGAACATCTATAAGAGTACCTTCTCTGAATATACCACCAATCGTCGACCTCATTGGTCTTGGGTTAAAGTACTTGCCTCAGAATTCAATGTCCATGGGCTCAAACCCAGCCGAGGTCAATGAATTTTTCTTGAGAGACAAAAATCCATAGCACAACTTCCTTTGGAGGGGAAATAAATCTGTTGCTGGCATGTGAAATAACCTTGGAAGGTATGTGAAAATATGTTTCTCGATAAAATTGTTGGCCCTCTCGCTCATAGAAATTCTCGTGTGTTGATATAATCAGTTGGTTCATAAAGTGCATGTTACATTTACTTTACATTCATTCCTATATCTGGCCTGGGTCAGTTTTTTTATTCAAGCCATACATTTTTCTCTACCGGCTGGCTAGGCCTTATGGCCTTATATTATAACTTAAGACTAGCACAGGCACAACATCCAATCCCTGGCCGTTAATTCATCACAGTGAAAGGTTAAACTCACATTTCACCAATGATACATCTTTTGGACATGTCAAGAATTGAATCCGAGACCCTTAGCTCAGTAGACATACACATTACTGACTGAGCTAAGGTGTCAAATTACACGTTAAATACCTCAAATAAATTACTATCAATCCACCACCCAGAAACTAGCCAGGTGTAACAACTTCAAGCTATTCTAAGTAAATCAGACACAGAAAATAAATGTTTGGATAATGCATAAACACAAGATATACATAATCAGTGATCCAACCAGGGTCACTAATGGTTACTGATGAAACTGAAAAAATTACTTATTTGTGCAATTTCCTAAACTTTATTTGCAAAGATTTAGTAATACTATACAACTGATTTGCAAAAATTAGTAACTAATATAAGTCTTAGAGCTATTCAAATAAATACGTTATTAATAAAATATACATTTATTGGTGCATGAACAATATTTGACACACATACACACTTACAATCAAGTATTCATGATTCATTGCAAAAGTTCCTTTTTCATGAAACCACATTAACATTTAGTTTCTGTAAAACCTAGTAGCCATGAAACCTGGCTAACACATGTTTGTATAAAATTAATAACTATTAATAGCCACCCTGGTCTTATTATATAAATTGTTTTTAAACAAGTTGCCAGAAAAATCCTCTCAATAATGTAGGTTGACAAGAACAAATAGAAGTGGTTAAATGAGATAAAAAAACATATTAAAGAAATTACCAGCATACCTACTGGGTAGTAATGGAATATAAATAGTTTAGATAAACTAACACACAAGCAATCAAATAACTTTTTGTTTTATTGTGTTTTCTTGTACACACAGTGTTTAGTTCACATAATTTGTCACTAGACACCAAGAAACATTAGAAAGATTTTATTTCTAACTAACATTATCTATGACCCTGGTAAAGTGTCTTTGTTTTGTTTGTGGTATTAAATTCATCCAATTAATTCCTGCACATTCCTTATTAACATGTTATGATAATAATTCTACAGCATTTGTGTTTTACATGCATGTATTGCTTAAATAAGTTAAATAGATAGTATATTAGAATAAGTAAGTTACTAAGTAGTAACTAGGCTCAATTGATGTTTAAGGTAAACTTAAAATGTAAGAGGAGTCAGATGAAAAGGCTAAGGTAAGCCTATAATGTTTTAAACCAAATATTGGAAAAGGGCAGACAATAAATCTAAAACAATATTAATGCAACGGCAGTTGGTTTATTTCTGTCAAGTTGCACAAAATTATATTATATTTGGAAGAAGGTACAGGAAAGGTGAATAAAAGGGATGAACACAATATGGCTTTTAAAATAAAACTAAAAACACAGTTTACACTTTACATACACTTTATTATTATTATTATTATTATTAGCACCACGTCTTACTACCCGTTCGGGTTATACGCACTTACGCTAATATGTAATGGTAGGGTGATTGTGAGATGAAATGGAGAACCTACAGTTTAACGTGGAATCCGAACCACGGTGGAGGCCTGGCATTCCCCACATTCACAAGATATCTTGTCAGAGGTGAAGGAAATGTTTGGAAATCAGATAAATCTGTGCCGGGACCGAGGATTGAACCCCGGCCGCCAGCACAGAAGTCTGACACCTTACCCCTAGACCACCAGGTCACCTACTACATACACTTTATTTAAAGTGTGAACTGTGTTCTTCTTTTCATTATAACAGCCATATTGTGTTAGTCTCTTTCATCCACCTTTCCTTCCAAATATAATACAATTACCTCATAAAACGATAAGAGGTTTTCCTTATAGAGATATAACATTTAAAAACATATTTTGGAAGTTAGATGAACTTGAACAAAACTTATAACAGCTTGTTGAATTTATTTCTAACTCAAAGATTAAGAATACTTAAAACCTCATCACAACCTATTTTCGATGCATAGGATCATGACTGCAGATTGAAGAAAAATGTCGTCACAGTGGCTGATGAAAGTACAAAGAGCACATTGGTAGCTAAGAAAGTATTCACATCAAAACAAAGAAATTAAGGGAAGAAGCCAAGGTTATGGGAAAATATTTAGAATAAGTTTTGATATTTTAAGCAAGGTAGTGCCATCTAGCGGTGAACACTGTAAATGGTAAGAAAGAAGAGAGTTGGCACCCCTGGAGTCAAGTGCCTGTCTGATCTATATAGAGTGTAAATTTATAAGACAGTGTAGAAACACTGTGCAATAATGTAAAGTAACTGATAGTGAAGGAGAGTTAGGTTAGGCTTAGATAGGGAAATTAATAGAAGTGTGTTTGTTTCTATCTAGGCCTAACCTAACTCTTTCAGGTTGTCTTCCTTCACTATAATTTTTCACCTCCATAACTGTTTCCAGCCTGTGGTCTGAGTCAGTTCTTTATTCAAGCCATAGTGTTTCCCCTACCAGCTTGCTAGGCCTGTCATAGCTTCATATGTCCTATAATCTAACTTAAGACTAGGCAGGCACGACATCCAGTTCCCGGCTGTTAATTCATCACTGTGAAAGGGTAAACCTACATTTTTCAGCCATATCGGGAATCCAACCCAGGACCCTTAGGTCAGTAGAACGACACGCTACCAACCGAGCTAAGGTGTCAGATCTTCCCTATCACTTGCTCTACATTAATATACAGTGAACACTGTTTTATTATGTAAAACCTAAATTATACCTTTCAACAAAAGTGAATGGAATGCAGTTCAAGCAATTTGAAGAGTGATTAGTGATAACTACTGCAGTCACAGAGGAGAATGGAGAAAATATACTATCTCAAAGTAAAGATGATATTAATGTAACTTTATTAGCGTCTGCAAACAGGGAAATAGAAAAAACAAATACACATCATGAAAATTTTACATATAAAATCTATTTTCTTTGGAGACATTACACGTTAAATGATAATTTACAGAGAAAGGAATTAAGTTAAAAGTACTGCGGGCATATGCCCCTAAACTGGATGCAATTTGGAGGAGAAAGACATATTTTAAGAAGAACTTAAAATACACCTGTGTAAGGAAAAGAGGTTTTGAAGGGGTGCTAGGAGCTGATGGGTTGATAGAAAGAAAGGAAGAAGGAAAGAGACTCCTAGAATTGTGCTCAAGAAATGAACTGAAGGTCGGTAACAGTTGGTTTAAGAAGAGCAGAGATACTCATGAGATAACAACTACAGCTAGAATGGTGAGCAAAATTCCCTAATTGACTACTTCCTATTAAATAGGGACACAGTGAACATTAAGGTGATGCAAAGTGTAACTTTGTATGGGAAGTTCAGCCAAGTGGAGAATAGAATGACATTTCAATCAGGAGTAAACGGAGCACTACCAAGGGATGACATAACAGGAGTGGCAAAGGTTCAAAAAGTGCAGGGTGGAAATAGAAATAGTAGAAGAGATTTGCAGAAGAATGAGCGGAAAAAGGTGAAGGAAGCAGTGAATGCTAAGAACAAACCATTAAGAGAATGGCTCACAAAAAGAACAAGATAGACTGAAGATAAGTATAGGGAGAAAAAGAGAAATGCAAAGAAGGGAGAAAAGTATGGATGGAAATGTGGACTAAAGTGCTACAGAATGATGTGGAAAGGAGAAAGAAAATATTTTATAGTCAAGTAAGCTCAAGGAGGAGGGATGTGGAGGTAAAGAAGCTGTGGCAATCATATTTTGAGAGATTGTTGAAACTGAGGGGGAAGGATTGGTATTGAAGTAAGAAGAAGAAGCGAAGGAAATGGACAGAGGGATGGAGGAAGAAGTTGCAGACCTAACCTAGAAGCAGGTAGAAGAGGCCTTGAAAAGGATGAGGAAGGTAAAGGAACCAAGAGTGGACAAACTCACAATGGAAATAACGGCAGCAGGAGAAATAGTCTACAGTGGTGGTATAGAATAGCAAGGGCAGTGTGGAGGGAGAAGAAAGTGCCAGAGGATTGGACAAAAGGTATTAGATTACCAACATTCAACAAAGGAGGTAGGAAGAGGTGTAAAAATGATAGAGGAATAACAATGATTTGTCAATGAGCAAAAATGCATGAAGAGATTTTAGAAAGGAGAGTGAGGAAAATGGTGAATGGAAGATGGAGAGAGGAACAACATGGATTCAGAGAGAAGAGGTCGACGATATATTTAATATTTGGAATTAGACAGTTGATGGAAAAGAGATATGAGTTTGTTAAGGATCTGGTAATGGCATTTATGGATGTAGAAGAAGTTAATGATAGTGTGGATAAAAATAAAGTATGAAAAGTAATAGAGGGGCTGGAGTAGAAAGAGGAATGGCAATGAGAGTGGAATATGTATGATAATGCAGAGTGGCCAGCGAACCTGGAAACCTTGAAAAACCTGGGAATTTTTGTTCTAGTCATTATTATCTAATAATTATTAATTTTAATTAATATATCATGTTATGACAAAAAGTATTTCTCAACTAGGCCAGAGAGCCTGGATACCTTTAAATTAGAGTAAAATAAACCTCACACCAAAAGCGCTGTTCCAATCCTAAAATATCAGTACAGTACTTCTTACTTTTCTTTTATCTGCGATAGCAAATTCTTTATATAAAGAGGATAGAGTGTATCAGCGAGTTGAGGTCAAAAAGTACACAGAAAAAGGATTAATGAAGAGGCGTAAACAACTAAAAATTAGAACATTAAAGGCCAAAAGAGCTAAATATTTAGCTGAAGTGGTTAAAATAACTGTCGACATCAATAATTGAATTTTTCATTTTCTGCTATTAAAAAAATAAAAATAAGATAAAAATAAAATGTATAACTAGATACAGATGTGGACAAATTACAAGTGACCCTAGTTAATCACACTTTAAGTGTCCTCGAGTGTTGACCATCAATAGTTTTAACATGTCTACAGACATTGGGTTGAATATATAACATTAAAATATGACAATTTACCAACGAAAAATAAGATATCCACAAGTTAAAACCTTTGTGTTTGGTATTTCATAGAATGACCCATAACTTATAAGATATAATTATTGAATAAAAAATGTGGATTTTTTACCCTAATTTACAAAAAATTGTATTCAAGTTTGCTGTGTGTTAATAAACAAGTCTTATATCCAGCATTGAGTAAAATCTCAACATTACTTTTCACCAATTAACAGGGGGATGTGTGGGATTTAGCCAACCTGGAAACACAATGTTCTACAGCCTGGAAAACTTGTAAAAACTTAAATTTGAAAAGGCCAGATTACTGGCCAGCCTGTAATGTGAGTTGTGTAAAGACAGAGAGAGGGTGGACAGAGTGGTTCTAACTAGAAAATGTAGTCAAGCCAGGAAGTGCCCTCTCACCATTAATATTTGTATTGGTGATGGAAATGATCATGAATAGAGTGACAAAGAAACTGGAGAGAAGAAGATGAAATACAGGAACAAGGCCAAGAAAAGTGATAGAACTGGATAGAGTAGAGTTGAAAGAAGCAAAGAGAGGTAATCTACAGGTGTGTAAGAGACCTCCTATGGAAAAGAGAAGTGTTTTATAGAATATACCTCTTACCCCTAATTACGTATGCGCAGAAACAAGAAGTAGAAGCCATGAGATAGTAGAGGAAGCTAGGATGAGATGGTATGGACACGTAATGAGGATGGAAAGACAGAGAGAGATGGAGGCATTTTACTAAACAGACCTGGTCACATGCTGGATTTAAACAGTTCATGATGATGATTATGTAAAATAATAAAAAATGTGATTTCATTAATGTTAGACATTTTTACAGTGGAAGTACAGCAAACTTAGTTGTAACAAATTGATGTTTAAAGTTGTCTATCTTATTGACATCTTGTTATATAAATATTGGGTTGATTGCACAAGTCGTCATATGGTCTGAGGTGTCACTCTAACAATAGACTAGACTACTGGTGACAGGAGATCGGGACCTAATCAGATCTACTGAGGTGGTTTTCTCCTAAGCTTTTCCCACTCTTTCTAATCACAAATGTGGGTACTTTTACTCCTTTACTCATCCCTACTAAATTAGTTTAAATGAGCAGATAGCCTAATTGAGTAGTAAAACTTGAAGTGCAAAAAAATGTACTCTATTTGAAACGGCATCAACTACTTCTTTGTGAAGTCAATGTAGCCCTGGCTGTGAACATCTTTGTGAAGTAAATGTAGCCCTGGCTGTGAACATCTTTGTGAAGTCAATGTGGGCCTGGCTGTGAACATCTTTGTGAAGTAAATGTAGGCCTGGCTGTGAACATCTTTGTGAAGTAAATGTAGCCCTGGCTGTGAACATCTTTGTGAAGTAAATGTAGCCCTGGCTGTGAACATCTTTGTGAAGTAAATGTGGGCCTGGCTGTGAACATCTTTGTGAAGTAAATGTAGGCCTGGCTGTGAACATCTTTGTGAAGTAAATGTAGGCCTGGCTGTGAACATCTTTGTGAAGTAAATGTAGCCCTGGCTGTGAACATCTTTGTGAAGTAAATGTAGCCCTGGCTGTGAACATCTTTGTGAAGTAAATGTGGGCCTGGCTGTGAACATCTTTGTGAAGTAAATGTAGGCCTGGCTGTGAACATCTTTGTGAAGTAAATGTAGGCCTGGCTGTGAACATCTTTGTGAAGTAAATGTAGGCCTGGCTGTGAACATCTTTGTGAAGTAAATGTAGCCCTGGCTGTGAACATCTTTGTGAAGTCAATGTGGGCCTGCCTGTGAACATCTTTGTGAAGTCAATGTAGGCCTGCCTGTGAACATCTTTGTGAAGTAAATGTAGGCCTGGCTGTGAACATCTTTGTGAAGTAAATGTAGCCCTGGCTGTGAACATCTTTGTGAAGTAAATGTAGGCCTGCCTGTGAACATCTTTGTGAAGTAAATGTAGGCCTGGCTGTGAACATCTTTGTGAAGTAAATGTAGCCCTGGCTGTGAACATCTTTGTGAAGTCAATGTAGGCCTGGCTGTGAACATCTTTGTGAAGTAAATGTAGCCCTGGCTGTGAACATCTTTGTGAAGTAAATGTAGCCCTGGCTGTGAACATCTTTGTGAAGTAAATGTGGGCCTGGCTGTGAACATCTTTGTGAAGTAAATGTAGGCCTGGCTGTGAACATCTTTGTGAAGTAAATGTAGGCCTGGCTGTGAACATCTTTGTGAAGTAAATGTAGCCCTGGCTGTGAACATCTTTGTGAAGTAAATGTAGCCCTGGCTGTGAACATCTTTTGTGAAGTAAATGTGGGCCTGGCTGTGAACATCTTTGTGAAGTAAATGTAGCCCTGGCTGTGAACATCTTTGTGAAGTCAATGTAGGCCGGCCTGTGAACATCTTTGTGAAGTAAATGTAGCCCTGGCTGTGAACATCTTTGTGAAGTCAATGTGGGCCTGGCTGTGAACATCTTTGTGAAGTAAATGTAGGCCTGGCTGTGAACATCTTTGTGAAGTAAATGTAGCCCTGGCTGTGAACATCTTTGTGAAGTAAATGTAGCCCTGGCTGTGAACATCTTTGTGAAGTAAATGTGGGCCTGGCTGTGAACATCTTTGTGAAGTAAATGTAGGCCTGGCTGTGAACATCTTTGTGAAGTAAATGTAGGCCTGGCTGTGAACATCTTTGTGAAGTAAATGTAGCCCTGGCTGTGAACATCTTTGTGAAGTAAATGTAGGCCTGGCTGTGAACATCTTTGTGAAGTAAATGTAGGCCTGGCTGTGAACATCTTTGTGAAGTAAATGTAGCCCTGGCTGTGAACATCTTTGTGAAGTAAATGTAGGCCTGGCTGTGAACATCTTTGTGAAGTAAATGTAGGCCTGGCTGTGAACATCTTTGTGAAGTAAATGTGGGCCTGGCTGTGAACATCTTTGTGAAGTAAATGTAGGCCTGGCTGTGAACATCTTTGTGAAGTAAATGTAGGCCTGGCTGTGAACATCTTTGTGAAGTAAATGTAGGCCTGGCTGTGAACATCTTTGTGAAGTAAATGTAGCCCTGGCTGTGAACATCTTGTGAAGTCAATGTAGCCCTGGCTGTGAACATCTTTGTGAAGTAAATGTAGCCCTGGCTGTGAACATCTTTGTGAAGTCAATGTAGCCCTGGCTGTGAACATCTTTGTGAAGTCAATGTAGCCCTGGCTGTGAACATCTTTGTGAAGTAAATGTGGGCCTGACTGTGAACATCTTTGTGAAGTAAATGTAGGCCTGGCTGTGAACATCTTTGTGAAGTAAATGTAGCCCTGGCTGTGAACATCTTTGTGAAGTAAATGTAGGCCTGGCTGTGAACATCTTTGTGAAGTAAATGTAGCCCTGGCTGTGAACATCTTTGTGAAGTCAATGTAGGCCTGCCTGTGAACATCTTTGTGAAGTAAATGTAGCCTGGCTGTGAACATCTTTGTGAAGTAAATGTAGGCCTGGCTGTGAACATCTTTGTGAAGTAAATGTAGGCCTGGCTGTGAACATCTTTGTGAAGTAAATGTAGCCCTGGCTGTGAACATCTTTGTGAAGTCAATGTAGGCCTGCCTGTGAACATCTTTGTGAAGTAAATGTAGGCCTGGCTGTGAACATCTTTGTGAAGTAAATGTAGGCCTGGCTGTGAACATCTTTGTGAAGTCAATGTAGGCCTGGCTGTGAACATCTTTGTGAAGTAAATGTGGGCCTGGCTGTGAACATCTTTGTGAAGTAAATGTGGCCCTGGCTGTGAACATCTTTGTGAAGTAAATGTAGCCCTGGCTGTGAACATCTTTGTGAAGTAAATGTAGGCCTGGCTGTGAACATCTTTGTGAAGTCAATGTAGGCCTGGCTGTGAACATCTTTGTGAAGTAAATGTGGCCTGGCTGTGAACATCTTTGTGAAGTAAATGTAGGCCTGGCTGTGAACATCTTTGTGAAGTAAATGTAGCCTGGCTGTGAACATCTTTGTGAAGTAAATGTAGGCCTGGCTGTGAACATCTTTGTGAAGTAAATGTAGCCCTGGCTGTGAACATCTTTGTGAAGTAAATGTAGGCTGCCTTGTGAACATCTTTGTGAAGTAAATGTAGGCCTGGCTGTGAACATCTTTGTGAAGTAAATGTAGCCCTGGCTGTAAACATATTAGGGGGAAAACGCTGATGATACAAAAAAAACTATCAAAGAAAATAAACAGTATAAGATACTATTTTATCCTGGGTTAAGTGTTGATATTTTAGGATTTATTATTACAAGCATCATCACACTGTTTAGGCCTATTTCATTAGAAGAAAGTGTAAAAAATCTATTGTACACATTGTTAACAGAATTGACAAGAATACCTGCCAAATATGGTTTGGCAAAAAAAAAAAAAAAAAAAACCAAAGCAGAAAAAACCAGATAGGACCTAAAAGACAAAGCCAGCAAGCATGTCACACGAGGGTGAGGATGTAAGCGTGTTGAAGGAGTTGGTGTGACTAAAGTTATTTTGAGTGGACAGTGAAATTATAATTGTCTCTGACTATAACTACAATGTTATGTGAGTAGGGAAACATTCGTTGGAAAAACAAAATATTTGTTAAATTTAGTTTTGATGGCCGAAAAGACTGACATAGCCACTGTGTAAAATTATAACTATGTCACTGTTTTAATAATAATGCCATATTAATATTTTCTTTTTTATGTCCAAGAGTGCACACCCCTTGTGGACTGCAAATTATTTTTCTGATATTGAGGTGTGTTGTGTTATCTTTTTAAAGCTCAGCCACATCTTATGTATGGAGTAAATGTGTGTTTCTATGGTACTCAATCTAATGGATGACTCAAGGAATTACTTCACTAAAAACACTTTTTAATCAAATATGATAACTAGCAATCATGATTTTAGACATTTTCAATAACTGCCCTTGTCAATAGTCACTCCAAAAGGAGGATTCTTGGCCCTTCCTATCTCTTTCTAAGTGTTTAGAGTAACATTTTGACTGAAATATTTCCAAGATGAGCTTCAATACCTAATTGTATTAACAATAAATACATTTCTGGTATAAAACAGATTTCATTAACTACAAAAAGTGTTCAGTTTATTTACATCTTCAACTAACTAATCCAAGAATACGGGATAAGGAATTTATGTCTGCCTATAGCTAGGATGTAAAATAATCAAGATTTGAAATCCTGTTTCGCAAAGTAGAGCCTAGCTACATTCTCCATAGCTTTGTGTCCAGCTAACTGTTCCAATCAAATTTATCAAAGGAAAACAATTTGAGCCAATTAAGTGAACACATAAATCATTTGAATAATTAAAAGTTTTAATGTGTTTTTTTTAAACAAAATAATTATAGTTTATGGTAAGGAGTTTTAGGAATTTATAGTAAGGTAGAGAAAATACGATTGGTTTGCATTTATAGAAACAATGTAAGATTTCTTCACTGCCATTGATACATTTATTTTGATTTGTATATTGGTGCTAGTTTAGTTAATTACAGTAGCCCCATGGCTTCTTTGGTGTAGATTGTCAGAAGTCAGCTGTGAGCTGTCAGTCAACACCAAAGAAGCCATGGGGCTACTGTACCAGTGATTAACTCCATATAATACTAGTTTTATAAAGTTAAAAGTTGAGCAAACTTGTAGTGACTGTTAACATAATATTTGGCTTTCACAGTGAAAAGAGAAATACAGTTCACAATGTTGCCCCACCAAGGAAAGGGAAATGTTGAGTTTAAATGTATCACTAGAGTAGGACCTATTTAAAAACTAACACTATTGGTAGTCAAACGTTTCACACTCCTCCCTGTTGAGTTCCGATAGAATAAAACCTCGGTCAGGGGATTGGGTGGCAACAATCAACAATCAATTTTATTTAAGAAACAACCATTACCTTTTTGTCCATTGGCAGCAGTGTAAAGTGTAAACTGTGTTCTTCTTTTCATTGTAAAAGCCATATTGTATTCATCCCTTTTATGTGTTTTTATTCACCTTTCTCATATCTTCTTCCAAATATAATACTATAGGTACTCACTTCTAAATCTAACTGCCCCTTCTTCAATAAAACTGATTTCTATGTAAAACATGTCAGAGATACACTGAGTGGAACATAAGGTGAATCTGAACATCTTCACTTTCTATGCATTTTTAAAATTTACTAATTATTAATTATTTTCAGCCCATTTACATTTATTGTTTATTTATTATATATAAACAGGTAACAAAAATGTTTCTCAAGTATTAAATTAATTTTAATATATGTTATGAAAAAATTAATAAAATAACAACTCTGAACACATCTGACAATAGTCCTTAATATCCTATCTATACAGTAGAACCTTTTTAATTTGTAGTTACCATTTTATGAGTATTGCGGCATCTGGTACATAATAAATTAATAGCCTCAAAATATGCTACATATAAAAACACTTTTTATATATGTGATACAAAACACACATACACAATGTATACATACATGGAAAAACAAGAAAAATCTAAACACAAAATATAAAAACTTGGTAAAATTAACATAATAAAACTGCAGACTTAAATCAGTGTTTGCACTAAAATGACTTTATGATGAAAAAATTAATGATCTTAGTTTGTTGTGACGCAATAAACAAACTCTTCAAATTTAATGATTGCATTAAAATGTATTTTACGTCTGGTTTGGATTCAGTAAATATTCTCTTTGACTATGCGTCAGTAACTCCAGTTGGCATTATTGGCATAGTGAGTGATTTAGTAAATATTGTTAAATTAGGTTTGAAATGAGTACAAACTCGAAAAAAATTAACAATTGACTTCAATATTTACTTATAAAATTTGAATTGAATGTTAAATTTTACCATTTATTTAAAGAGCAACATAATAGGGTCCAAATTATCCAGACCCCAATGTATTTTGAAATAGTGTTAATTTACAAACTACAACATGCCACAAGGAAGAATACAAAGTGGGTGTGGATGGAGTAGCAGACTAGAAACCAACTTGGACCACTTTTCATCCAACATTGTTCTGAGTATGTTAAAGAGGTTTATGTGGAGGGAATGCATGAGAGATAATATTACAAATTAGGTAATTACCAGCATTTATGTACAAGAATCACAGTGACAATAGTGTTTTTCATGTGTTATAAGACTACTATTGTTCAAAATTTTCCTAGAGTAATATATGTTTTATTTTGTTATGTAAATAATATCTGAGTAAAGAAATTGACATGGTTTCTTACATTTGTTTGTGAAACTTTATTTTCTGCTGTGAATAAAATGATACTAAGCTATGTAACACTGGCACTTATCATTTCACAAGTTTCAGAAACACACATTCTTAATTTCAAACACATTTTAAAAAATTTAATTACAATTTAATATATTGAGAAGAGGATCAAAGTGCAGGTCCTACACATTTACTAAAAAAATTAAAGTTTTTAAAACTCATATTCAAAACACAACAAGTTACAATAATTTGTGAAGGACTTCAGGACCATTCTCCAGAAAAAAGAGTAAAGTGAACTACATTTATCTGATAAGTGTTTGAATCTTGCCCTCTAGCCTTCTTTCAATAACTTGAATCCGATCATTTGGCACAATTTGTTTTTACTTAGTTTAAAATACAATGATTAGAGGGTGAAGGTTGTAACACTAGGAGTAAACAAAATGGCAGAAACGAGATGTTTGTATATTGATTGTACCTTGTTAATACAGGAGTGCTACTTACAAATACAGCTTGAGCATTATATTTCCACAAAAACATTTTGTAAAATAATGTTTTAGGATTATGATCATTCCCATCAGTTGGATGTATAAAAATATACTAAAATGATAACATTTAAATTGTTACAGTAATAATTATAATAAATAAAGTGATTTATTGAACTTTTTAAATCAATATTGAGCTCAATGTTTATTAGGTAAACAATTTATCATCATAGTGAAGACAAAATCCTTCAATGAACAATGATGTAACATGAAAACAATATAGATATATTATGAATATATGAGAGTTTTATTTCGATCATAACACTGTGTAGACATTTAGGAAACAAAATGATTTATTATATTAACTTAAAGGATATAAACTTGATAGCACCAGTCGTAATAGTGCAGAAATCAACAATTTTTCTTTAACCATCCTGTTTAAATATAAGCCAATCTATATATTAATAAAATATTTATATAAAATTAATGCTATGTATTGAAAATAAGGGCAGTGGGAATATTGCAATCAACAAAATAGGTGTGGAGATTAGTAAAAACAAACCTAGAAGCTACAGAAGCAAATAAATATCAGCCTTCAATTACATTTTATTTTCACTTGTAACTTTTGGTTTAAAACTTTATAAAAAAGAAAAAATGTGATTAAAAACTTTTGCAGACTGTCCTATGTTTTAAGGAATAAGAAGGTAAAAAGCACAGTAGACTGTTAAAGGGAAAATCAAGACGACTTATTTTTAATAATCAGTATAGTTGAAGAGTCAAGTTTTTTTTATGCGGCGTGTTTGAAAATGTACTACAATATAACTAGATGAACAACTACTTTATATTTGTATAAACCATTTATGTAAAAAACAACTCCTTTTGGCTTTATATTTTCATGGTTACTTAATATCCCAAACACATGTTTAGCACATTTAAAATGAAAATAAAATTTTAGTTCTAGAGTTAACGTCTGCAGGTGAAAGTGGCAGAGAGAGCTGGCCGAGGTTTGCAAGTTCAGTTCATCTAAAATACTTGAGCCCTGTCACAACGAGAAACTTTTCAATAAAGAGTTCAGAATCTAGTACCGCAATGTGTGCTGCTCGGCCGATGAGCGAGTTAGCTGTGTTGGGTAGAGAATGGTGTACGTCATAACGCACAAATGTAACCTCAGGTTTGTTAATGATGGGATACACAATATTGTGCACCATCTCACGATATGCAGCACCTGGAAAAGATTAAATAATATTTAGCAACGAAAGTACACATTTATTGAGTTAAAGCAATATTAAAACAAATTGTATTAAAAAAACTTAACACCTTTCTTTTGTAAGGCAATTTACCTTGTGAAGAAGGATGCCAAGCATTGATCATATAGAGATTATTGATGTAATATGTATATTTGTTGAGAGATTCATAAATATTCATCCATTACATCACTAATGTAAGATTTCTATTTGAAGCAAACTTATCCACTATAACTTCACCACTTGCTGATAAGTGTTAACATCTCATGTAATTGTGGTCTTTGATTCTATGTAAAAATGTTGTGTCTCATAAATATAAGTTATTAGTTCAAAGTTGCATTATTATTATTATTATTATTATTATTATTATTAATGAAATCCCAAAAAATACTTTGCATTAAGATATTATATTCAGTATTTAACTTTGACAGCTGATATAAGAAGGAAAGAGAAAGTCCTAAGATCACTAGGTACAGTTAGTCGGTGATAGACTAGGAGGACCAGTAATAAGAGACAGTGGAAGGAGACACTCTGGCAGAACGACAGGGTTGAGGAAGCAATGGAGGAGAATAATAAAGAATTGAGAAGGAGTTTTAAAAATAGTATTATTATTATTATTATTAGCACCACGTCTTACTACCCGTTTGGGTTATACGCTCTTACGCTAATGTGTAATGGTAGGATGATTATGAGATGAAATGAAGGACCTACAGTTTAACGTGGAATCCGAACCACGGTGGAGGCCTGGCATTCCCCACATTCACAAGATAACTTGTCAGAGGTGAAGGAAGGGTTTGGCAATCAGATAAATCTGTGCCGGACCGAGGATTGAACCCCGGCCGCCAGCATAGAAGTCTGACACCTTACCCCTAGACCACCAGGTCACCCCTAAAAATAGTAATAGGAAACAGAGGAAGAATATAGGGAGAAGAAAAAAAAATAGAGCAAAGCGAGTTGTACAGGAAGCCAAGGATTGGATGTAAAAATGGCCGGTCATGCTGGAACGGGACGTGGAAATAAGTAAGAATATGTTATATAGCCAAGTATGAAAGAGGAGTGAAAAAAGAAACTATGGATGAGATATTTTAAGAAAATGTTCAACTCGGAAGAAGGGGAAAGAGGGGGAGGACAAATTAAAGAGGATAAAACAAGAGAAAGCACCGGGTGTGGATGAACTTACTAAGGAAATGATTAAAGAAGCAGGTGAAGTAGGTATACAACGGTTATACAGGTTGCTGAGAGTGATTTGAACAGAGAACAAGGTACCGAAAGACTGAAAAACGGGAGTTATAACACCTATTTTTAGGGGTGTGCAAAGGCCACTTTTTAAATGTGAAGTGAATCTTGAAACTTGAGAAGAAAAGTTGAGGTCGAAGCTACCTAGGATTTTTGTTTTTGTCACTTAACGCTACTTTTAATTTTTAAATTAATTATTTTTCTAGATCTTGTCAGTAACAAGGGCCAGGAAAGTTTTCTTATTTGTTACCTAAGGACTATATTAATAATTAATCCACACAGGTTTGCTGATAAGCTTAGTAACTTATCAATAAGTTTTAATTTTCACTTACATCATGGAGTTTATAATATTATTTTGCAAACTTTATACATATGTGTCTTTTTATCTGCATTTCTCTGATAATAATTATAAATTAAATTCTGTTTTCGTTTCCTACTTTCTTTATCAGCCATTTTGAATAATAGAGAAAATGCGAAGAAGCTATTAGAAACTTCTTGTCAAAATGCACTTGTAAATTTGTCACAGATAATTCCAAAGAGATAAAATATTAAGGACAAAAAATTAGACGCGAGCTGCGATGATAGCGCGTTCTCTGCTTCATACCAGTGACCAAGTATTTCTTTATAGGTATTTTTATTTTTTACAAAACTATGTTGGCGATAGTGAAAATAATATAGTAACATTTACTTACTCATTTTTGATCCATGCTTACGTTGTATCAGTTAAAATTTTGTTTAGTAACGGTTTTAAAATTATCAAATATTGAAAAATGTAATATTTAGTAAGATAAAATTAAATCGTTTGATGGTTTATTGAAGTTTAATCCTTCATTCGAAATTGTTCGAATATGGGAAGGTTATTGTAGATATCGAAGGAGGTTTGACCTTTGACTTCGACTTTTCGAAGCTCCACATACCAATACCTATTTTCAAGAAAGGAGACAGGAAGAGGAGTACACATTATGGAGGGATAATGCTAATGTGCCACTGTACAAAGATACTCGAGAAAATACTGGAAAAGATAGTAAGAAATAAAATGAAAGAAAGGTGGAGAGAGGAGGAACAGAGGACTTATCTTTGCCCAACGACAGCTGATAGAAAGAAGGTAAGAATATGGGAAAGACTTGGTAATGATATGTATGGATGTGGAGAAGGAATATGATAATGTGGATAGAAATAAAGTTTGGAAAGCGACGGAAGAGGCCAAAGTGAAAAGAGGAGTTGTAATGAGAGTGAAACTAACGAATGAGGATACCAAGGGTTGTATTAAGAAGGAGAATGGAAGGACAGAGTGGTTCAAAATTAACAATGGAGTGAAGCATGGAAGTGTCCTTTCACCATTACTATTTGTAATGGTAATGGAAATGGTCACAAATAAAGTGGCAGGAAAACTTGGGGAGGAGAGAACAAAAGCCATGATGTTTGGATGGTATGGGGGAGAAGGAAGAGGAAGTACAGGAACAGTTACAGGAATAAAATGAGGAAGTGGAACAGTGTGGAATGAAATTTAGCGTGGTAAAGTGTGAAGTGATGGCAATGACAAGAGGACAGCAGGGAGAGTAGTTCTATAGGTGTGTAAGAGACCTGCTATGGAGAAGAGAAGTGCCCTTGAAGTGTATGGAAGTGTTGTGCAGGGTGTGCTTTGTACCCATTGTCACACATGAAGCAGAAACATGGACATTGAATGTGAGAGAAATGGAGGCTATGGGAATGAAGTTTGTGTGGAGAATGTTAGATGTCATGAGGAGAAACAAGTTTAGGAATGAAGTTATTCAGAAAAGAGTAAGAGTATATGAGATGGTAGGGGAATCAAGCCTGAGATGGTACAGTATGTAATGGAAATGGAAAAAGATAGGATGCAGAAGAAAATGTTGGAAATTAAGTATGCAGGAGAAAGACCACAAGGGAGACTAATAAAGAGATGGGAGGAGCAGATAACAAAAAGTGTTCAAGTGAGAGGAGATGAATGAAGGACATTATAGGAGGAAGAATGGTGGAAGATTAGAGGAAGCTGGAGGCATTTTACTAAAGAGTGACCAACCCACCACAGGCTGGGAACAGTTGATGATGATAATTTAAATTTGACCATTTAATTGCTGTTATATATATAAAATATTACCTTGTGAAGAAGTGTCCTTAACAGCTGCCTTACAGAGTTCAATACGGGCAGAATGCAACGGAACATATCTATCTTGAGAAGATCCACAAAGAAGCACATTACGGAAGTGATGTAAGTTGGAACGCTGGCTCAGTCGATACAGGAACGATTGTCGAACATCTGATGTGTCTCTCAATGCTAGTTGAAGCAAAGAACCAGACTTCTTCCACTTCTGCATAAACCACATGCCTGAAACAAATTCATGGAATCTGAATTAGCATACATAAGCGAGTTGATGAATAAATTAACTTTTCTTTTCATGCTCATCTGAATTAGTGATTCCACAAATCAATGACTCTTTTTATAAATATTTTAATATAAATCCATAGCAGTTATGTTAATGTTCTATTTCTCAATATCAATTACTATTGCTTTTCAAATAAGTTATTAGGTGTTCTGTCTTATGAGAGGTTTAATCCTTGTGTCAGTGAACTTAGACCGCCAATGCACCCTGCCCTCTCCTCTGCCTCCTCTTTCAACTCCCAGAATTTTCTTCTTTCCTTTAAACTATTCAATAGAATCCTATTTCTTCTTTAGCTTCTCTTTCCATCAACCTATTCTTCAATGGCATTGTGCAGAAGACAATTCCTCCTAAGGATGTGAATCCTGTTTGCTTCGTACTGAAGAATCACATCCTAGATGGTCTCTTCTCACACAAAACACAAAGAAAGATGTGTTATGGAAGCGTGTAGTTACATAACATATCTTTCTTTATGTTTTTAATGTGTCTCTTTAGATGAAAAAGGAATAGTTCCGAAAATTCAAAACAATGTGTAAGTGTTGAAGTGTGAAATGTAAAAGTTTAAGAAGAAGTGTGTTTCTATTTAGGCCTAACCTAATTATCCTTTCAGGTTGGCTCCCTTCACTCTCACTTACTTTACACTATTGTTCTGTTACTGGTGATACCCAAACCGTCCACTTCCCCAAATAAACTTTCCCAACTACACTTTTCATTTCTGAAATTTGTTCGAACTCTGTGCAGACAAAATACGCACACAGTGGTGTTCAGAAAACCTTACAATTATGCAAATTTACTATGTTATAATAAAATACCAAAAGTATATTAGTTCTTGGATTAAATTGAGTTTTAAAAGATCTGCAAACGAAATAAAAAACAGGGCAAACTTAGATGAGTTTACTGAGTATCTGCCATCTTGTACAAAAAGTTTCCTCCAAAACTACAGATACAATATACAAGTTTACCAGGGGAATGTCAAATCAACCAGCAATAATGCCTCAAGGCTATGACTCCAACATGAGCTTCCTACAAACTGAACGTATCGTTGTCTGGCTCACTAGTGAATGGCGTGTATAGTAGTGTGTGATAAATAAAGTGCAATAGTTATCTTATAAGAATAGGTGGATTGTAATCATCATTCTTAAATCTTCATCATGATAATGGCACAATTTAATGGAAACAACATAAGAGCTGATTATTGTGGGATTAAAGGAACAGAAAATATGTTTCTCCAAGAAAGGTATCAACTAGCAAAACCTTAAACATGTAAGAAAGTGTTGTACAGTGTGTACTTTGTACCCATTGTCACATATGCAGCAGAAACATGGACAGTGAATGTAAGAGAGACTAGTAAAGTGGAGGCCATGGGAATGAAGTTTGTGAAGAGCATGTTAGCAGTCACGAGGAGAAGCAAGATTAGGAATGAAGTTATTCAGAAAAGAGTAGATGTCAGGGAGTACATGAGATAGTAGAGGAATCAAGACTGAGATGGCACAGGCTTGCAATGGGAATGTAAAAAGAAAGGACACCGAAGAAAATGCTGGAAATAGTGTATGTAGGAAAATGACCACAAGGGAGGCTAATAAAGAGATGGGAGGAGCAGATAGCAGAAAGTGTTCAAGTGAGAGGAAGAGGGAGGCATTATACCAAACTGACTTAGACACAGGCTGGAAACAGTTTATGATGATGATGATGATTTGCTCAGATGAAGCTCATTATCATCTTCATGAGAACACAACAGACACAATTTTTGGTACTTGGGGAGGTAAAACTCCCATGAACTTCACCAGAGCCATTACATAGCCCAAAAGTGACTGTTTAGAGTGCCATATTTTCTTCCTGCATTATTGGGCCATACTTGTTTGAAGATAATGAGAGGGCGGTCACAGCGATTGCACAGCAATACACTGCTATTGCCCCTAAAATTGCTAACCTAGAGAATCAACATGACGAGGCGAGACCAGATAGAGCTCATATGAGTATGGAAACTTTTCGTCAACTGTTTCCAGGGCACCATATCTTCCAACATGGTGATCTAAATTGGCCTCCATCATCCGCAGACCTTACCACTCCTGACTTTTTCCTTTGGAGACATTTGAAAGAAACCGTTTACTGGATAAAACCAGCAACCATAGAGGGCCTGAAGCAGTGCAACCAGAGAGAAATTGAAAGTTTGATGTTAAACTTCAGACAAAGACTCCGATGTTGTGTAGTATCGAATGGTGGCCACTTGAAACACATTATTTTTGGATAGTACCAGTTTTTGTTTGAATTAATCTCTAAGAAGTGTAATTAGTGCAATTTTTTTTTTCCTGAAACTTTAAACCCGCCAGCTAATTATGCCCGTCCCTGTAATTTCAGAGTATGACTTCTAGCAGAGGGAAACATTGATTCTAGCTTGTTTTCTGAATAAATAGATTTATTATTACTGTAAGATTTTGTTTTCATCTTAAATTATGATCTACCGACATTAAGTTTGAGTGTAAAGATTATTAAGTGTTATTTGAATTCTTAAAATACCCATTCATAGTGTGTTGATACAAATTACATCAAATTATTTATTGTCTAAGAAGAGGCGTGAATGTTACTGACCCATGTTAACAAGACCACTATTGTTGTAGAGCGTGCCGAGGTGAGGCCCAGACAATGACAAGAACGTATGCAGTTTGGGCAGTAAGTGTTTCATTTGCGGACGTGTGATTGCTGACCGTATAATGATGTTGCCCAGAGAGTGACCAATAAAGCTGATCTTAGTCGGATTCAGTCCGCATGCTTCCACATGATACAAGATCTCCCCCACCAACTTGTCAGTCATTGTTTCAAAGTCGGAGAATGTATCACCCTGCTTGGAAACACAACAAACAACATTGTTTCAATACAACTATGATGTAACAAACAGTAAAAACCTAAATGGGATTAGATGTATAGTAAGAATAAATATGTCAATCAGATTCGTTTTTTTTAAGTGGAAAAAGCATTGTGTTGGATTGTTAAGGTGCGGCAGAAGGGAGTGCAAGTATTTTTCAGTTTTTATATAATATAAATTTGTTGGGCAAAAATTAATCAAATATTGCTCCAATAGCAATGTAGAGTTTAGTTTTCTGCACGTGATAATATCAACGGATCTTGAATATCTTCCAAGGGTGTCCTGGAATGTTGTCAAAACTTCTTCTCTTTATTTAAAATGTTTTGACAACATTCCAGGACACCCTTGACAGATATTCAAGATACGTTAATATTATCACGTGCAGAAAACTAAACTCTACATTGCTACTGGAGAAATATTTTGATTTATTTTGTCCAAAAAATGTAATGCTATAAAAACTGCAAAATCACTCGTGCTCCCTTCTGCCGCACCTTAAAGCAAAATCATTTTTCAGTTTTACCAGAAAATTACTGTATATTAAATAATGCTTGCTTTCTGAAATATAAGTTAGAAAAAAATTAGAATTAAAAAGAATTTACTATAAAAGTGACAACATTGAGTCTAGTCTTAAGAGCAAGCTTTACAATTATTGGGGCAACAAGCAACCCACAATACACCCATTTACCCAAAGGTTATTCTTATTCTGATGATAGCTCAACTATCATGAAAGATGGTAAAATATTTATTGCATCAAATTTAAGGTATCAATATGCTGAACGTTTTTGCCGCAACTAAAATTTAATAAAACCAAGGAATACTTAGATAAAAAATTAGATAGAAATTAATACACGCGTTTGAGCTTCAAATTATTAATTGAGAAGGAAATTTAAGTTTTTAACTTGGCATTATTAATCGCAAACAGTTTACGCTTGCAACAGTATGATTATAATTGGGTGTTTATATATAAAAAACTGAATAATAGGTCACTTTACCTCTATTATTTTCTTGTCAAGCCCCATTAAGTATGTCTGGTTTGTTACGGAAAGGGTGAATGGGGAGGGCTCAGTTATCTTTCAATGATCTGTTAAGACCTGAAAAGTTTCTAACAAGCCAGCACAGACACAAAGTTTGTCAGCGGCTGTATTGGTGGGCACGGGTGTTTTACAGTAGTATGGTAATTTTATTTCCAGTCAACATAGAACCTTAAAAATTGGCATAAAGGTTGTACTTTGGATCTAGACTAAGGGTAAAACTTTTCAACATGGTTTCCCGAAATGGGGGAGGGAGGGCGATTTACTCAAACAAGTCAAATCAGAATATGGAAAACTGGCATGCAGTAGTACTTGGGATATAGACAAAAAAAAAAGAAGTTAAAATATGATTTCTTCACTTTACAACATTGTTTCCCAAAATGAGGGGAGGGTAAGGGGTGTTACTTGAACAAGTCAAATTAGATTGTTGTAAATGGACATAAAGGTAGTACTGGAGATATAGACCAAGTGTAAGATACAAAATCTCCACTTTTCAACATAGTGCCCTAAAAGGGGGATTACTTGAACCAGTCAACATATAAATGAAAATTAAAATGGGCATAGAAGTAGTACTTGGAATATCGACCTTTCAACACGTTTCCAAAAAATACCAAATCTTTTCCTCAAATTCGTTTTAAGTTTAAATAGTACTCTCCCCTCTTTTTATCTATTTGTTGCACCCCATGACTTCCATCAGAAGTGAGCACATGCCTCCTGATAGTAGGTAGGTACCTACTTAAATAAACATTCTTACAAAGAATATTGATAACTCACCAAAACATTTATGTAAAAAATGCGCCAAGTTCTACACTACAAATATCCTTAATCGCCCTTAAAGAGTGGCAAGTTCAACTTACAATATATTTCCAAAGAACTTGCCACTTCTCGTTTATTTGCCCACTTAGAAAGACTGGCATTCCTGATTCTTTCATATATAATATATGTGAAACAAAATAATTGAAATTGTTGCAGGAACAGAATGTAAAAAAAACGTGAAAAGTTGTTTTAAAAGTCATTGCAAGTTGAACTTGGCACTCTTTTAGATATCACTTCTTTTTAGGCTAAAAGAGAATTTTTGAGGGGTAAAACTTGGCATATTTTTTAAATAAATGTTTTGGCGAGATTACTTTTACATACAATTCCATTATCTTTATAAACTAAAATTGTATTATGTAGAGTTAATTCTATGTTATGTATTGTTTCTTGAATTATTGGGACATTATTATAAATGTATTACAATAAATGTCACATTTTAAGTATAGATACCAATGTTTTAATTTTATGTAGAAGGATTGCATTACATGTTATTGAATTCAAATGTGTGTTTAACAAAAAATTTTCTCTACACACTACATAATATATTATAATTTATATGCATATATCGTGTAGAGCATATTTCATGGTATGATACACAAGTGAATCTGTTGTCATATAGGGTGTAAAGTATAATTTTTGTTAAAGCACGATGACCTGGTGGTCTAGGGGTAAGGTATCAGACTTCTGTGTTGGCGGCCGGGGTTCAATCCTCGGTCCCGGCACAGATTTATCTGATTACCAAACCCTTCCTTCACCTCTAACAAGACATCTTGTGAATGTGGGGAATGCCAGGCCGCCACCGTGGTTCGGATTCCACGTTAAACTGTAGGTCCTTCATTTCATCTCACAATCACCCTACCATTACACATTAGCGTAAGTGCGTATAACCTGAACGGGTAGTAAGACGCGGTGCTAATAATAATAATAATGTTAAAGCACACATGTGAATTCAATTATATATATATATATATATATATATTATTATTATTTTTACTGTGTACTAGAAATGTATGCAACTAATGCCTTGGGATCGTGGACATTTTGAACCTCGAGATTATGTTTAATATTTGCGTTATATGTGCCCTCGAAAACAAAAAGGTGGGTTTGCCTGCCTGTATGTCCTTGGGGCTTGAGTGAAAAGGATTTGATGAATTTATTTCAAACATTAATATTTAGATATTATATTATTGTAATACCGTGAGGCTTTTTTTAAATTCTAATTTAATCCCTCAAATTTAGGTCGTTTACTGGCGACTGATTTTTGAAAATACATTTAAAAAAAATAGTCTTAGCAATTTTGTTTAAAGTTACTTAATGAACTGTCAGTGGTATGTCTACTTACTGAACTAAGGATCTTGGATTTGACTTTACATGACCAGAAAATTTATCATTGGTAAAATTTGGGCGTTCTCTTTCAAAATGACAGATTAACAGCAAGGGGACTGAATGTTTTGTCCATTCTAGAATCAAAAGTTAGTTTGTCTGTAGTACGCAATTAGTTTAGAAAATGCGCGTTAAATACTCAAATAAAATACTAGTTCATTTGGTTAAAAATAATTTTTTCAAACTGTGATAATTTAATTATTGTAATTGATTAGTGCTAATATTTAGTTTGAAATTTACAACAGGTTGTCAATGTGTTAAAAATAGGTGTTTTTTTAGCGGGAAGTTGGATATAAATGAGTTCATGGATATGCTAGAGATAGTACCTGGTTGCGCTCTGACATTAGGAACTCAAGGTTAGCCCCAGGTAAACCAAGTTCCAGGTAAGTCTTGATAAGTCTCAAGTCTGCCGAGTTACCGTCCAGACCATGTACACAGACAATGAGATGCAGTCCTTCTGGCGAAAATATCCTGTACTCATCACTAATATGGAAGTATGGAAGGGTGGATGCTAGCGTAGGGAAGTCACTGTGAAAATACAACAGAACATTCTAACTTTATATATTAGCTTTTAGTACAATTCTTAGTAGCAACTTTTAGTGTCATTTTCTTATACATCTGCAAACACATTATCTTATTTGAGTTGCAGTAAGCTACTCAAGAAAATCACAAGAATTGAGCCAAGTAAATGAATTAATTTCAAACCTAACCATATAAAACAACTTTTTTCAATACTCTATCAGGTGAGTGATAGCCCTCCCTGTATGACCATGATTCATTATTGTTTTCTTCAAAATACAGATAGCTTTGAAACTGTTCATAATATAAATGTATTAAAAATTAATAAGTCACTGTCCTGAGATAGAACACTTTTACTTGCATTTAAACATACTTTAAGTCAGTTTTTATGGTTTAAAATTAATTTTTTTACAAAGCCATGATTCAATTTTGGTTTTTTTGTTAATTGTAAATAAAAACATTATATTTTATTTAAATTTAAAAATGACATCTGGACATGGGAATCTAACCCAGGACTAGATGTCATTTTTAAATTTACGGGATATATTGTTTGTATGTGGCTTGAACAATACTTAATAACCATAATAGTTTGGTTATTTCATGCATCAAAATTATGTTACATTTAGGAAACCCAAATTTGCTAATAGTAACAAAGTGTTTTACACAACTGGCACAACCCTCCAAATATACAAAACAAGGACTACAAACAACACACACAAAATGTGAAGCGTCTCTTCGGGATCCGCTTACTACTCGTGTTGTGATGTTTAAGTGTAATTAATATATAAGCTGTTAAGAGTTGCTTGTTTTGGAACCTCCATAGATTGTCTGGTATGGTACGAGGTTCATGAATTTATAATAAACACAAATAAAATAGTTAGTAATCTTGAAACAAATATATAAAATGTATTTATAATGTCGGTTTGACAAACTGAACATGTTTAACACATTGTGAGACTGGAGGTTTAAGAGAACCTCGCCAACATAAGGTTAGTGAGAGAATGATCCGTGTCGCACAAGGAATGGAGGAATGACTGTTCTGACCTCTAGTGCCGCGCAACACAGTTGCAGGGTAGATCAGCAAAATAAGCAACATAGTTGTCAAGCATTTAATAATATACAATTTTTGTCATCGCCATTATTTTAATTTGGCTAACATAGGAGGCACAAAATGGCGTCAGGTAGGTCGTCAATGTGTGTCTAGTATGTTGATAGCAAGTGATTTAAACAAAACAAAATTATTAATATAAATTGGGAATAACCAATATTTTTAGTAATATAAATAAGTTCTTTATCAACAGAAAATAAACTCAATTAAATTTTTTTACTCCCATAGGTTAATTAACTAATAATGTTAATTGCTTGACCTGTATGCCATGCCTGTGAAGTTCGTCTGTCGCTTGAACTCCTCCCAGTATTTAATAATATATAAAACTGACCTGTATATCATGCCTGTGAAGTTCGTCTGTCGCTTGAACTCCTCCAGTATTTAATAATATATAAAACTGACCTGTATATCATGCCTGTGAAGTTCGTCTGTCGCTTGAACTCCTCCCAGTATTTAATAATATATAAAACTGACCTGTATATCATGCCTGTGAAGTTCGTCTGTCGCTTGAACTCCTCCCCGTATTTAATCATATATAAAACTGACCTGTATATCATGCCTGTGAAGTTCATCTGTCGCTTGAACTCCTCTTTGTATTTAATGAACGTGAGTGTATTGCTGCCAACTGTCGATGCTAGTTTATGTTTGAGCTGCTCCTCTCCTTCCTTGCTTGTGTAACAGTCGCAAGAGAGCTCTCTCTCGGACGAGGCTGGAGTCGTGAACACAGGGGTTGATGGTCTACAAATAACAACATTACATTTCAACTACAATATCTCAAATATTCATTACCGGCTATTTGATTGAACTCTGTTCTTACTTCCTAGTGTGTAGAAAGATGAAACTTGAGAGATGATAGGTGACATGCCAATATAGTGTTACAAGCAGGTGATGTCAACATAGGAGAGACAACACATCAGAAATCACGTTTAAAATAATAGGTGTGTACATGACGTGGCTAATGGGGGCCAGCCGGAAGACAAAAGGGGCAGGATCGACACCCCCCTTCCCCTTCCTCCTGAGAATCTGTTTAGATTTTGTAAAACCACATTGAATTAAAAACCAGAATCAATGTTTTATTTTAAAAGATTATTCTTTAATACCCTTGGGATTTTTTTTTTCTTTTGCTGGCGGGTGTGTCTAGCAACCCACGCTGCGAACATCTATTTTTAAATAGTAAAAACAAGTAAGTTTTGTTTTCTATGTTTACTTCAGTTACCGCTTTTATGCTTGGTAAACATTTTACATTCAAGAAAGTTTTGTATTTACACAAATGAATGTTAACCTAAAACAGCATTAGTTATAAAGGTACATTCTGAAAAGAAAATGGTTGTTTTTTCATTTCAACCCATGTTTATAGGGAACAATCGAACTCAGGAAGTTGGTGTTTGTGTGGACTGTGTTAAAACATGGTAACAGACGAGGAATGTGTGTGTTGCTGTGAGGTTGGCAATGTTAAAACTGTTAAATCAGATCAATATTAGTGAATTGCATTTAGTCTCGCATTTAACAGGCTTATCCTAGACAGTGAGGTGCTAACAATGACACAGCATAATTTAAGCCTAAAAACAAAAAACCTTAACAAAAATGTATTTTCAGTTCAGACAGTCCCATAAACAGAACTTGGCGCTATGCTGCTTATAAGCAGTTTGTCTCCTGGATAAATGCATGGACTGTTACCGTGTTGTGATTCCATCTTGTGCAGTTAACGCAATATGGAACAAATATCCGGAACATAATGATGTTTATAAAGGATTTACACTCAAGAGGTTAAGGCTGCCTGCACTGCATATTTTGCGACAGACTTTCTATAAATATTGACATTTTTATGTATTTTCTAGACATTACATAGTATATATTATGTAATGTAAAATACTATATAATTAATTAATTAATTAATTCAAAAAGTACTTGCAAAAAAAAAAATTCAGACTCTATAGTGTTTGCCATTTCTTTAATGGTTTTGAATATATGAGTTTTTGTCCAGCGTGGGTTTTTTCTAACTTATAATTGAAGTCCAGTATGGATAACACTGTAGTGCAACCATTTAATTATAACTGAAGTGATTTCTCTTAGGCTTATATTTTAGCGCAATGCTGTGGAAAGATTCTAATTTGCCGGTGTTTTGATTGTGCCGTACATCTTCTAATAATTTTGGAAATAACATGGATCTCTTCTTTAGACTTTCTAAACCATTTATATATTTACCGTCGGTCCAAGTATGGGTGTAAGTGATATGCTTTAAAATAGAGGTACATTTTTCAATGAGAACCTCATCGTTTCCTTCGCATGGTTGTGAAGACCACCGTAGACGATTTATAATACTTGGTCCAGTCTTTTATAGCGTTACCACAAAGTCTAGTATTCTCCCACTGTCAATGTCCATTGCAGTATAAGTCACATATTTCGCACATAAGCCAGGGCTGTCGAACTGAATGGCTCATACCACACAAATACATGACGTTTCTAGTTGTACGTTTAGTGAATATCATCTATTACTATTAGACTGAATGCCATACACAATTATGATCTTCTGTACACTTTGTAGTTACTACAAGTGAAGATCCTTTTACACTTGACTGTACATGTACATAACATACAGCACTACCACACAGCAAATTTTTTTTGAATAGTTGAAGAAGGCAATCAAACACTACTATATAAAAAACAGCCCGCCAAAACTTTTTCCATTTTATTGCTTGCATTTCAGCGGCTTTTTGTATTGGGTTTCTTGTTTCTCATTACTCGAACTTATGCTCTCGTTACTTACAGAGTAATTGTCATCACTATCGTCATTGTCTTCCACCATTCTGTCTTAGGTTGTAGGAAAAAGATTCCTATTTTTTAACACTCTGTACCGAGCTCACAGTGAATTTCTTCATCGTGACTGTGCTTACATGATTCATTAGTTTCGTAGCAGCTCTCATTTCCGGGCTCATTACATTCAACAGCTTCCACCTCGCAAATATCAATACACTTGAACATGCATTGTCGTGAAGGGCTTCTTCAACAATCTTCTTCCTCTGGTAGGTAGACATCGCTTTCTTCTTTGGCAATCCTTCTCCTTTCATATTTACTGTAGGAATCACACTCCTTTTTTAACTGTTTTGGAGTCTTGATTTATAAAAGATTTGTTTTGTACACGGATGAATTTTAAAAGTCATCACAGGTAAAATGTTGTGAAGACACTTTGGCGGTTTTACACAGAAGAAATGGTTTGCGATTAATTTCACCCAACAATGCTTGATGTCTGCTTGGCGACCTTTCCCTGTTAGGCAAATTGTGAAAACTTATGTCTTTATTTTTATCAGCACTGTTCAAACACATATAAACACAACATCGGGACGGCTGTAAACCCCTTGAACATATTTCTAACATTATAGGAAGTGTGCCGGGAAAACCAGACAAGAAGTTTACCAATCATAAACATAGTTGTTTTATTTAAGCACAATCAGAAAGTAAATACACAACTAATGCAAACAAGACAATATAGCGTAAAGCGCTTCTTCACTCAGATCTAAATAACTCTCGGAGTTATGGATATAACCTTACTTTAACAACATCTGAAAATAAAAGGGGAAACATACAGTTATATGTTTGTTGTAAGTTATAACAGTAGAACTAATTGACATCGTGGGATTCTATGGTTCTTTCTATGGTTCCCTCAATAATAGCGTTAAGCGCGCGCAATCAAACAATATTTATCATACATTTAAACTTAGACCAAAAATGATAAACATATACGAGTATTTAACTCTAATGAAATCAACAACGTTGATTTCAAAACAAACGTTAGGCCAAGCCTCTACTCTAACACCTAAGTGCCCTGTATACTCCCAGTTAAATAAACAGTTAAATAAACTCATATTCTCCAAACATGCGAACTACAAAGAACGGGCGGTAAGCCTGACTCGCCGAGTACGCCTAGGCGCGATCAAAAATATTATAAATAAACAAATATACATCATGAATGTATAACAAAACATAATCAAATTGTAACTATCAATATGACGTTAACCCTCGTACCCCGCGAGCGTATTGGTATTGACCTGCCCACAACATTTCATAATTCCTAAGTTTTATTTATAAATAAGTCCTAAACGGTAATTTAGAAAGTCGTTCCCCATTTAAGTCGAAAAATGCAATTTTGAATAAAAATAGATTACGGTCCCAAGTCGCCGTCCTCACCAAGCCCAGTCGGTGATATAATAAGTGACTATTCCAAAATCGCGATCTCTATATATACAATTATTGCATCCACAGAGTGGCCTGGAAAGGGAAGGAGGGGGGGAAATGATAGAACAAACGAACAGCAAAGAATACGTCTAGTGGCGCCTAGAATGATCCAGGTCCTCCTAGCGACGGAAGTGATAACTCCGTCTGGCCGCGTGGAAGTTTAGTCGTTTCCGGCCGGCCACGGATCGAGACCCGAGCAGACAGTTGGTTGAAGGCTCCGCTCAGTCTGTTGTGCCAGTTGGAGGGTGAAGGTCAAGGCTCGGGCTTGATGTTGGTGTTTGTGTTGTAGCTGATCACGAGAGTCGGTGAGTGTAGACACATTCGATATAACGTTAACTAGTAACTTGTTACACGGCATGATATAAACACTACTTTCCCACTCCCTCAGCGACATGACACACAAATAGTTGGGTGTGGGACTGTGGCTGCAGGTGCAGGGACAGCATGATATAAACACTACTTTCCCACTCCCTCAGCGACATGACACACAAATAGTTGGGTGTGGGACAGTGGCTGCAGGTGCAGGGACAGCATGATATAAACACTACTTTCCCACTCCCTCAGCGACATGACACACAAATAGTTGGGTGTGGGACAGTGGCTGCAGGTGCAGGGACAGCATGATATAAACACTACTTTCCCACTCCCTCAGCGACATGACACACAAATAGTTGGGTGTGGGACTGTGGCTGCAGGTGCAGGGACAGCATGATATAAACACTACTTTCCCACTCCCTCAGCGACATGACGCACAAATAGTTGGGTGTGGGACTGTGGCTGCAGGTGCAGGGACAGCATGATATAAACATACTTTCCCACTCCAACCCTCAGCGACACGACGCACAAATAGTTGGGTGTGGGACTGTGGCTGCAGGTGCAGGGACAGCATGACGTCATCACTGTCTGCTCGCTTGTACAGTACTGAGGATATCTCAAGAACCAGGCGTCGCAATATGCTCTGGTTTCCAGTGTTGCCATTTGTTTTCTACGATTTATTCACCCACCACAATGTGTAATAAGACCTCACAGGCCTTTTAAAGAAAAACTATTCTTGCATATGGAACATTGTGCTGAGTTCTTGTCTCAGGAAACGTCTTGAACTCAATAAAGCTCAGGCTTCACAAGCCACTCAGCCTGGAACGTTGACTTTAAGGATTTTGAGTATAACATGATTTACTAATAAGTCAAGTAATATTAAATATCAATATGGGATATTGATGTTTTGCTGCAATTTGTAAACATATCTACCGTGGTAGTACAATGCATTCGATCGCTAATTGAATGAACCGAACCAAAACCGATAAGACTTTAGGCTATTGTAGATCCCACAGTTAGGAAAAAAAGTATTCATAATCTCATAGCTTGTGAAGCAAAGTAAACGTTTATTAACAAATATGTTAGGAAAATAAGAATGGATCAAGCCCTTAATATTTAATCATATATAAAATATGTTAAATAATAAGCATTTGCTAATATTAAAATATTTATATACACTCCAAGAAACACAAATCAAAATATCAAACATTCTAAAGTCGGAACTGGTGTGGCTTGTGATGCCATCTGTTCCTTTTAAAATGAATCGTGAACTGCTTTGCACATGCGAAAAGCTTAAAGACACGTATAGACGAATGAGCATAGAGGATAAACAGTGGAATACAAAATGTGCACGCATGGTAAGGATTAGGAAACTATAAAGAAAGACAACATATGATTGGTCAATACATGACAAAATCATTGGATATAGCCAATCACATTCTTGGTTTGAAAATATGATATACGTTAATTAATAACTTGATTTTGTTTGCTCCCGTGTATAAGGTTCAAATTATTATGAAAAATATTTATATCTGATTGTTTATAATAATACTAGATTTTAAGTTTTACAGAGTTTGTAGGTCAATATTTTTTTTTAAAAAAGCTTAGGTTATTTAACTAATTTCTCAAATCTTGATTACCATGAAAAATTATTATTATTATAATGTTGGTCAATCTTGAAATACACCAATTTCAAATTGTTGAAAACATAAATCTGATTGTATTACTATTATTGAACAAATGCATCAATACGATCATGTGTGGGATCTTTGTGAAATTCCAAATTATAACAGAAAATTCCCCAATATTTTCAGTTTTTTTTTCCCACATAAATTTAATTCCTTGATATTTCCAGGTAAGTCATCACCATGTATTTAGATATGAACTACTGAAGAATACACAATTAATAACTTTAACTCTCTTTTACATAACCAAGTTAGTCCAATTAAAATCATCCTATTATACTAATTTTAACTTACACATACATCGGAAATATAATAATTATTATATACACTTAAAGTATCTCATAATCTCAAAAAAATTAGGACTGAAAGGTTTGTATCAAAATAGTTTTGACATTATTTTTAATTTGTTTTTCTCTCACTAAAGAAACTCCTTTTCCATTTTTTGAGCTAAGTAACGAGGTTTTCTTTAAAGTGATCTATATTTGCATCCAAGGTTCATTTACTGTTATTGTCCTTTATGTTATTCATTCTTTTTACATGTTCCTAGCTAGGTGTGTTATTCCTCGCTGCAGCTTCGGGGGTAACTGAAGGTCGGCGAGAGTATTTCGGCAATGTTAGTCGCGGTGGAACACGAGGAAGTCCCTAGGTGGGGTGGTAGGGTGCTGGTCCTGGCAGTGAGAGTTGCGGTGGGAAGAGAGGGGATTAAAACAATATTGTTCCTTCGTAACCTAAGACAATTTAATATCTCTTTCAAACAGGTGGCACAACTGGGTTTGGTAGCCAATCTCCGACTTGCCTCTGGCCAAGGAACCACCGTGTTAAATACCCTCCACGGTTGCCTGGCCTTGTCCAATGGGAGAAAAGGAAGCTTCCCATTGGTGCAGGAAAACGTGAGCGATAGTGGCTGCCAAGAGAGTCAATAGAAAGAGGAGTTCTCATGGGCGGCTTCGAGAACATGGACTGTGTGCGGTCCAGGCAGTAGAGAGGGTGGGTGGCACAGCCTGTGCAAGTGCAGAGGAAAGATACAAAGGCCGACTGAACAGTGAGGCACAACAAATGTCCTACCATTATTTACAAATGTTCCTTTTATCCCTTTGTTTTCTCTTCTAGAAAGTTGTGTTGCACGTTTCACTCTCCCTCCTGATGAGTTCCGATAGAACTAAACCAAGTTTGAGGGGTTGGGGGGTAGCAAACAATTCTCTTGGATAGGCACCCAAAAATACTTTGTCCAATGGCAGCAATGCAAAGTGTTAACTGTTCTTTTTTCATTGTAAAAGCCATATTGTGTTCATTACCTTTTAACTTTATACTCATCCTTCTTCCATTAATATGTCTTCAGTATTAAAATCTGTCATGTGTTACAAAACCAAAATTGTCCTCATACCTCTCTCTTGCACAGTTACACACAAGTTCGACTTATAAAGTCAAGTTTGTGGGGACTTTTTGTATGTCATTGTGGACACACTAAGAAATATTTTACAGCCATTTTTATTCATGCTTTTTCCTTACTGATAGCTTTTTCTTTATTTTCTGGAATATTACTTTCTTTCAAGGTTAAAAAATTCAAAGAAAACCATGTTGCATTAATATGTCCATAATCTATCTCTAAGATTTGTATGTGTTGGCCTCTTTGACAGTAAAACCATTTTTTAAAGTTATTAAATTTAATGTAAGCCAACTTCTCTTTCAACTAGTCCTTGCGATAAATAAATGACCAAAAGGCACATCTACACTGATTAGAAGATCTCCATATAAAACTGTTTAAAAATGGAAATTTTGATTTCGCTTACATTAGAACTTGGTTTAGTAGGAATTATAAATCTTCCAATAGTTTCGTCCAATGACCCATCTTTTACACAATTATCATTATCAATTTCAGGATCATCCTCGTATCAATTTTTCAATTTCTCTGTATTAGTCTTAAGATGTATTCTTTCACACGAGTTTTTTTTTGTAACCAAGAAAATTGTTATACAGTTCTTGTGTCAGGCCAACTCCCATTTGATATGAGTGGATTGTAATGTGTAAGATGCAAAATTATCATAATATTTGGTAAAAATTGTATTTTTTTATGTGGTGCAACTATTTATATAAGCTTTGTTTTGTTTTGTTTTGTTTTCCTCATCAAATAACATGCTGGTTTGTCTTAGCCATAATTTCCATATCACCATTTGTCAAGTTCTTGCTGATTGCATATGATGATAATTAACACTAATGTGCTTCTGGAGGGAATGTTACAATTCCAAAAGAGTTAATAAATGGAATTGGTGAAATGTTGGTAATAGAAATTCATAAATTGCTCTGTTCCATATGGAACCATGAAGTAATACCACAAGAATGGAAGGAAAGTATAATAATACCCATTTTCAAAAAGAGAGATAAAACAGAGTATAATAACATGTTACAACATTTTATCTAACTTAATTATAATGAGATTGATGCCATGAATAATAATAATAATAACAATATTAATAATTGGGGGTCATCAATGTGGACTTAGACAAAATAGATCAACAATGGATTACTTTTTACTGCTGAGAAAACATTAGAAGAAAAAAAAAATGGAAATATAAGTTATATAACATGATAAGTTAAACATGGATTTTAAAAGGCTCAGTTGACAGAAACAAATTACATGACATTTTATTTAAGTTTGGGCTACCCCAAAAACTGGTCAAGATAAATGAGGTATGTTTTAGAGATACGCGTGGCAGGGTATAGGTTGGATGTCACTTATCAGATACTTTCTAAATACATAAACAAGGAGATGCACTTTCCCCGTTACTCTTTAATATTAGAGTATACTAAGAAAGTGGAGAAGGGTTGACCTTAAATGGTACAATACACAGATACACAGATGATTTAGTTTTGTTAGGTAATACAGCAAACAATATCATTTGAAATGGTTAATGAGTTTAGGAACAATTTTAACTAACAATAACAATATTAGGTTGGAAATTAGTAAAATAATACATTCAGGAGATGCATGCTATTATTTGGTCACTAAATTGTCGACATCTCGCCTACTTTCATGCCATATAAAACTCAGAGTATACAAAAGAACAGTTTTACCGGTTCTCTTTGGGTGTGAAATGCAGTCTCTTAACTTACATGATGAAATAAAATTGAGGGTATTTGAAAACAAGGTGGAAGATATTTGGTCCACAAAGCAATGAGGCTACTGGGGAGTGGAGGAGGTTACATAATGATGAGTTACATAGCTGTTACTCATCACAGTACATTGATAGGATAATCAAGCATCATAGATCACAATGGGCAGGACATGCAGCGCAAATAGGAGATTCTAGAACCGTGTTCGGGGTATTGACTGGCAAACCCAATGGGAAGATCTAGAAGTAGCTGGAAGGATAACATTAGAATACCTATCCTATGCCTTCTTCCAAATATAGTACAATTAGAATGGACCTAAAAGAGATAGGGTGTAATGAGGTGGACTGGATAGAACTAGCTTAAGATAAGGATAGGTGGTATAATTTTGTGAGTGGAGCAATGAACTATTGAGTCCCTAATACCTTAGAGTAAGTAAGCAATATTATCACCAGAAGCTCTTGTATTTTGAAAATGTGAAAAGAATTAAGAACAAAGCTGGTGTATAACCCTAATGAGTAGTAAAACGAGGTGGCAAAAAAAGATTTTTGTCGTCTGGTGTACATAATGGACAAACTTATTTTCCTAGTTTCCTAATAGATATATTTATGGCCAATTCAAATACCGAACTATCAGCATATGTGAGCAATATTCATTATTTTACTGTGCTCTGTGCGCTTCTATTGGGTTTATTTTATCTGTAAATAAGGAAACCTTTAACTTCCCTCACAATAAAGTTATAACTAAAGTCTAAAAGTAAAGGAAAGTTTTTAGAGCTTTACACATTGAAGCATTACTGGAGCTTGGAAAACACATTAAATATATATTTTATTAAGTGATTTTTGTGGTGGATGGCAAGAAATAAGGCAAATAAAGGAAGATAAATGGTGGAAGGAAAGAGGAAAATGACAAAGCCACACTTAGGAAAGAGTTGATGATGATTCATGAACATATGATAGCATAGAATCTTACTTTGGTGATGATGTGTTCTTTGTTTCGTCTGTCACTTTATCTTGTGCGATCTTCTCCTTGTCTCTCTCTCGTGTGTATCTTTCCACTTCTTTCACACTCTCATATACATGGTATAAAAGGTTGTCAATTGGGGTCGGAGGTAGGGGTTTTGTCTGGAGCGGCGAAGAGACTGGCCCTGGGGAGTCACGGAACAGTTCTGGAGGTGGGGAATGTCACGGAATTGTTTTGGTGGAGGAAGACGCAGTTCTTCATAAGGATGGTCTATAGCTCGAGTTGGGTCTGTAGCCACCGATGGGTCTACAAACTTCTGTAGTCGCGCACATAGTTGTTCTCCATTTATTAGTTGTTGTTTGGAGGAGGCAAGGTGGCTGCTAGCATGCTGTTTAAGGCCATCAAACTCACTGCCCTCCGGACTTAGCTGTCCACTAGACATGTCACCAGATGTTCTCCGACTTGAATTAGAAACCCAACCACTCTGTTCGGAAGTGATATCGGACAAGGAAGAGGAAGGAAGGGAAGAAAGCGAGGGTCCTGAAGAGGGCTTGCAAGGGGACTGACTCTTAGGTTTTACAGCTACATTACTACCTACTGTAGGGGGTTCTACTAGGCTAGATTCAACAGATATTAGTGCAGGATCTGCCGAACTATATAGCCCAACTTCTATTTTACTAAGTTCAGCTGAAGGGAGAGCTAATGGCTCTAGGGAAATATCATTTGTAATCATCAAGGGTGGATCATCCGAGAACAGGAGTGGTGGAGGAGACAATGGACCCATTAAGTTGGGCATGGATTCACTGCTGTTTGCATTGTCCAGAAGGGCGGAGAAGACTCCCTGGCATTTTGAAAAACAGCCACACTTGGCATAGAAAGGGTACTCTGGGAATGTTTCATTATGGTGATTGGAGACGTGCTTGTATTTATTGTTTCACTTAGATTAAATGGAACACTAGTACTCTGCTCCAGTCGACGGTAACCAACAGCTAACGAGTCTCCAGAGTCAGTGGAGGGTGATGTTACAGTCCCATTACCATTGGTCACCTTTAGCTCCAACCGGAGATTGTTTTTTAATTTCTCTTTGAGGTTGTGCCTGAGAGGAATAAGCATGACAGGTGGTGGTGGTAGGGCCCCAGATGGAGTCAGCACATTGTTATCATGCATCTTCTCTCGTCTTATCTGAGTAGGACTGCCTAGGGAGGGGTTGGGGGCAGAGGAGGCTATGGGTCGCCTCTGGTCGGTGACAAATATGGGTCTTGTGGTTGTCAACATGTCGGTGGTTCCAGTGGTTTTCAGCTGGTCCAGAGACTTGCTGTGTCTAGCAGGAAGGGAAGACTTGCGAAGACCATCCTGTAGCGCAGTGGTATGATGAAGGATGAGTGTATTGGTGGCTGAAGCTGTGGCGCGTGGATGTCGGCACTCATTGTGAGGGGCAAGAGTCAATGTGGCTTTGAGCACATCACTTGCGTGCAGCAGGTGTTGCTCATTTACACCAAGCAGTCCTACAACATAAATTGTGACCTTACTCTACATATATTAACTTATCAATAGAGCCTTAGACCGTGCAGCCACTGAAGTGGGTATAGAGTGTGATTATGAACACCTCTCATAGTTAAGTTAATACTTAGTGCATAGTATGTGACCAATGAGTGTGTTCCACAACAAGAAAAAGAATAATAAATAAAAACCAGTTTTAAGAACATGGGTTTATATAAAAATAGTGGCTCTAATGTCTGCACAGCCCCAAGTTAGGTGATCATATTTATCTTAACAAAAATTATCAAGAGTTTTAAAATGTGTATAGTAATTATATAAATCACTATCATTTGAAGATTAAGTGCTTGCTGGGATTCTGTTTGATTTATTTAATTTTAATGAGGTTGACTGGATTTAACTAGCTCAAGATAGAGATATGGTGTAATGAGGTGGACTGGATATAACTAGCTCAAGATAGAGATAGGGTGTAATGGATTGGACTAGCTCAAGATAGGGATAGATGGCATACTTTTGTAAGAGTGGTAATGAAATTTATAAATTCTAATACCATAAAATAAGAAAGTAAGTTTTTTGAAGCTAAATATTCTCACAATGCAGTATTTATTATGAAAATGATAGGCAAAAAGCTTAGAAACCACCACAAAATCTTAAATTATCTTTAAAATGTTACACTGTTAAAATGTATTTATTTGTATGAGGAGTTATAAATATATGTTTATTACCATAAAGCTACTTTAAAGTCAGAAGATTAACTTTTGAGTAAAGAAAGGTTGAAAATAAGATAATGTGATGTATTCATATGATATTTTAGAACATTAATACATAAAATGTAAGATTTTTAGTCATAGAGGGACATGTTAGTCCATTAAGACTCAATTTGTGTGCTGGAAATATTTTATAATAGAAACCACTTTTTATGTAGGATTTTCAAACATGTTTAAAAACATAACATAGCTTAGACATTGAGTATAGTGCTGGCACTCAGTTAAGTTGGGAGTGTATGGACATTGTGTACACTCAGTAGAGTTGGGAGTGTATGGACATTGTGTATGTAATAAAAAACAGCACAACAAAATAAAATTCAATTTGACTATGCATATCACCATCCACAACCCATTTGTGGAATTAACCGTATTAAATACCAAAGTGTGGTATCGAGATTTTTAGCGTATTGTAATGATTATTGCGATATTAGTCGATATTATTGGTATTGAGTATCATATCGGGCCACAACTAAATAGTTATTTTTAAAACATGCCTAAAAATCTGTGAAAGTAACCAAATATCCTGTGATCTGTGTTATACCTCTAAAATGCGCAAAAATGGATAAAATCTGTAAAAAAAAGGTAGCCTGCATTGTTGTATTAATATTAAATAAAGATGTAAAATGTTACCTTTTGATGTAGGCCTAACCCATTCCTTAGTCTGCGATTTTAAGACGATCCCTAGATTTTGAAACTACAAATTTGGGGGAAAAATTTGTCTTAGATTCAGATACACACGGTAATTTACAAATAGATAGTAACTAAATTAGTACTAGTTTTGTAATTTAACAATTAATTACTACAACTTTTAGATATTTTAAGTTTGAGAATATTCAATACTCTATATTCCCGATGTTAAATATTTAGTTTAACAGAAATTAATATTTTATAAAAGGACTAGGTAAAAATAGTAAAAATAATCACCATCAAATTATTTAGTAATCTGTTTAGCTATTTTTGTTTTCATTGCTTTGTCATGAAAATACAAGTAGACAACTTCAATCAAAAATAATTCAAAATCGACCACAATATTGATTAAGTTTACTGGTTGAAAGTAGATTGAAAGTTCTATTAAGTTATCAATGTGAAAAGTGATATCATTTTAACAATTTGATAAGCAACCAAATGATTTATAAGTAGAAATGCTGATACTATCTGAATTAAATAGCCCATATCACGTACCTACATCAACAATTATAAGTTTAATACATTTTTGAGTTTAATCTCAAGCTTAAATGACGAGCTCAGTTTGAAGCTCGGAATCTGAGAACTCGCAGAGCCCTAATCTCTATGATCATGCCCACAGTCAATAGAAGAAGTTTATATTCATGATCGTAGGGATCATGCCCACAAACAATAGAGGTTTATATTCATCTCTATGATCATGCCCACGGTCAATAGAAGAAGTTTATATTCATGATCGTAGGGATCATGCCCACAAACAATAGAGGTTTATATTCATCTCTATGATCATGCCCACGGCCAATAGAAGAAGTTTATATTCATCCCTACGATCATGGCCACAGTCAATAGAAGAAGTTTATATTCATGATCGTAGGGGTCATGCCCACAAACAATAGAGGTTTATATTCATCTCTATGATCATGCTCACGGTCAATAGAAGAAGTTTATATTCATCCCTACGATCATGGCCACAGTCAATAGAGGTTTATATTCATTTACACGATCATGCCCACAGTCAATGGGGGAGGTTTACATTCATCTCTAGGATCATGCCCACAGTCAATGGAGGAGGTTTACATTCATCTTTATGATCATGCTCACAGTCAAAAGAGGTTGTTTGTTATCATCTCTAAAATCATGCTCACAGTCAAAAGAGGTTGTTTGTCATCATCTCTACGATCATGCCCACAGTCAATGGGGGAGGTTTACATTCATCTCTATGATCATGCCCACAGTCAATAGAGGAGGTTCACATTCATCTCTATGATCATGCCCACAGTCAATGGGGAGGTTAACATTCATCTCTATGATCATGCCCACAGTCAATGGGAAGGTTTACATTCATCTCTATGATCATGCCCACAGTCAATGGGGAGGTTTACATTCATCTCTATGATCATGCCCACAGTCAATGGGGGAGGTTTATATTCATCTCTAGGATCATGCCCACAGTCAATGGAGGAGGTTTACATTCATCTTTATGATCATGCTCACAGTCAAAAGAGGTTGTTTGTTATCATCTCTAAAATCATGCTCACGGTCAAAAGAGGTTGTTTGTTATCATCTCTAAAATCATGCTCACGATCAAAGAGGTTGTTTGTCATCATCTCTACGATCATGCCCACAGTCAATGGGGAGGTTTACATTCATCTCTATGATCATGCCCACAGTCAATAGAGGAGGTTCACATTCATCTCTATGATCATGCCCACAGTCAATGGGGAGGTTAACATTCATCTTTATGATCATGCCCACAGTCAATGGGAAGGTTTACATTCATCTCTATGATCATGCCCACAGTCAATGGGAGGTTTACATTCATCTCTATGATCATGCCCACAGTCAATGGGGGAGGTTTACATTCATCTCTAGGATCATGCCCACAGTCAATGAGGAGGTTTACATTCATCTTTATGATCATGCTCACAGTCAAAAGAGGTTGTTTGTTATCTCTAAAATCATGCTCACGGTCAAAAGAGGTTGTTTGTTATCATCTCTAAAATCATGCTCACGATCAAAAGAGGTTGTTTGTCATCATCTCTACGATCATGCCCACAGTCAATGGGGGAGGTTTACATTCATCTCTATGATCATGCCCACAGTCAATAGAGAAGGTTCACATTCATCTCTATGATCATGCCCACAGTCAATGGGGAGGTTAACATTCATCTCTATGATCATGCCCACAGTCAATGGGAAGGTTTACATTCATCTCTATGATCATGCCCACAGTCAATAGGGAGGTTTACATTCATCTCTATGATCATGCCCACAGTCAATGGGGGAGGTTTACATTCATCTCTAGGATCATGCCCACAGTCAATGGAGGAGGTTTACATTCATCTTTATGATCATGCTCACAGTCAAAAGAGGTTGTTTGTTATCATCTCTAAAATCATGCTCACGGTCAAAAGAGGTTGTTTGTTATCATCTCTAAAATCATGCTCACGATCAAAAGAGGTTGTTTGTCATCATCTCTACGATCATGCCCACAGTCAATGGGGAGGTTTACATTCATCTCTATGATCATGCCCACAGTCAATGGGGAGGTTAACATTCATCTCTATGATCATGCCCAGAGTCAGTAGAGGAGGTTTACATGCATCTCTATGATCATGCCCACAGTCAATGGGGAGGTTTACATTCATCTCTATGATCATGCCCACAATCAATGGGGAGGTTTACATTCATCTCTATGATCATGCCCACAGTCAATGGAGGAGGTTTATAATCATCTCTATGATCATGCCCACAGTCAATGGGGAGGTTCACATTCATCTCTATGATCATGCCCAGAGTCAGTAGAGGAGGTTTACATTCATCTCTATGATTATGCCCACAATCAATGGGGAGGTTTACATTCATCTCTATGATCATGCCCACAATCAATGGGGAGGTTTACATTCATCTCTATGATCATGCCCACAGTCAATGGAGGAGGTTTACATTCATCTCTATGATCATGCCCACAGTCAATGGGGAGGTTTACATTCATCTCTATGATCATGCCCAGAGTCAGTAGAGGAGGTTTACATGCATCTCTATGATCATGCCCACAGTCAATAGAGGAGGTTTACATTCATCTCTATGATCATGCCCACAGTCAATAGAGGAGGTTTACATTCATCTCTATGATCATGCCCACAGTCAATGGGGAGGTTTACATTCATCTCTACGATTATGCCCACAGTCAATGGGGGAGGTTTACATTCATCTCTACAATCATACCCACAGTCAATAGAGGAGGTTTACATTCATCTCTATGATCATGCCCACAGTCAATAGAGGAGGTTTACATTCATCTCTATGATCATGCCCACAGTCAATGGGGAGGTTTACATTCACCTCTATGATCATGCCCACAGTCAATAGAGGAGGTTTACATTCATCTCTATGATCATGCCCACAGTCAATAGAGGAGGTTTACATTCATCTCTATGATCATGCCCACAGTCAATGGGGAGGTTTACATTCATCTCTATGATCATGCCCACAGTCAATAGAGGAGGTTTACATTCATCTCTATGATCATGCCCACAGTCAATGGGGAGGTTTACATTCATCTCTACGATTATGCCCACAGTCAATGGGGGAGGTTTACATTCATCTCTACAATCATACCCACAGTCAATAGAGGAGGTTTACATTCATCTCTATGATCATGCCCACAGTCAATAGAGGAGGTTTACATTCATCTCTACAATCATACCCACAGTCAATAGAGGAGGTTTACATTCATCTCTATGATCATGCCCACAGTCAATGGGGAGGTTTACATTCATCTCTATGATCATGCCCACAGTCAATGGGGAGGTTTACATTCATCTCTACGATTATGCCCACAGTCAATGGGGGAGGTTTACATTCATCTCTACAATCATACCCACAGTCAATAGAGGAGGTTTACATTCATCTCTACAATCATACCCACAGTCAATAGAGGAGGTTTACATTCATCTCTATGATCATGCCCACAGTCAATAGAGGAGGTTTACATTCATCTCTATGATCATGCCCACAGTCAATGGGGAGGTTTACATTCATCTCTATGATCATGCCCACAGTCAATGGGGAGGTTTACATTCATCTCTATGATCATGCCCACAGTCAATGGGGAGGTTTACATTCATCTCTATGATTATGCCCACAGTCAATAGAGGAGGTTTACATTCACCTCTATGATCATGCCCACAGTCAATAGAGGAGGTTTACATTCATCTCTATGATCATGCCCACAGTCAATAGAGGAGGTTTACATTCATCTCTATGATCATGCCCACAGTCAATGGGGAGGTTTACATTCATCTCTATGATCATGCCCACAGTCAATGGGGAGGTTTACATTCACCTCTATGATCATGCCCACAGTCAATAGAGGAGGTTTACATTCATCTCTATGATCATGCCCACAGTCAATAGAGGAGGTTTACATTCATCTCTATGATCATGCCCACAGTCAATGGGGAGGTTTACATTCATCTCTATGATCATGCCCACAGTCAATGGGGAGGTTTACATTCATCTCTATGATTATGCCCACAGTCAATGGGGAGGTTTACATTCATCTCTATGATCATGCCCACAGTCAATGGGGAGGTTTTCATTCATCTCTATGATCATGCCCACAGTCAATAGAGGAGGTTTACATTCATCTCTATGATCATGCCCACAGTCAATGGGGAGGTTTACATTCACCTCTATGATCATGCCCACAGTCAATAGAGGAGGTTTACATTCATCTCTACGATTATGCCCACAGTCAATGGGGGAGGTTTACATTCATCTCTACAATCATACCCACAGTCAATAGAGGAGGTTTACATTCATCTCTATGATCATGCCTAAAGTCAATAGAGGAGATTTACATTCATCTCTATGATCATGCCCACAGTCAATGGGGAGGTTTACATTCATCTCTTATGATCATGGCCACAGTCAATGGGGAGGTTTACATTCATCTCTACAATCATACCCACAGTCAATAGAGGAGGTTTACATTCATCTCTACGATCATGCCCACAGTCAATAGAGGAGGTTTACATTCATCTCTACGATCATGCCCACAGTCAATAGAGGAGGTTTACATTCATTTCTACGATCATGACCACAGTCAATGGGAGAGATTTACATTCGTCTGTACGATCATGCCCACAGTCAATGGGGGAGGTTTACATTCATCTCTACGATCATGCCCACAGTCAATGGGGAGGTTTACATTCATCTCTACGATCATGCCCACAGTCAATAGAGGAGGTTTACATTCATCTCTACGATCATGCCCACAGTCAATAGAGGAGGTTTACATTCATTTCTACGATTATGACCACAGTCAATGGGAGAGATTTACATTCGTCTGTACGATCATGCCCACAGTCAATGGGGGAGGTTTACATTCATCTCTACGATCATGCCCACAGTCAATGGGGGGTTTACATTCATCTCTATGATCATGCCCACAGTCAATAGAGGAGGTTCACATTCAACTCTAGAGTCATGTTAAAAGCCACGATTACTTTGGTTACTTGCCTAATAAACTTGGCACAGTGGTGTGATGATATGATAGTTGTTGTGTTGACGTTGTAGTGGAATGAGGGTGAGATGAGGCTAATTTATGCGAACGAGACTCTAAAATGGCTGCTATACCACAGCTGCAATCCTCCTTAGGTGTTCCATCTGTAGTCATGGCATCACCACAACTGTTAAGGAATGGATCTAAACAAATACAACCAGGATACATTTGTGTTATTCCTTAAGCAAGTACAGTTTGGATGAGTTGAATTATATAAATCTTTCAATTAGCAAAATAAAAAGTATAATAAAAAATAAATGTTACTTCATTTACATTTATGAACTGTAAAATTTGAGGTAAGAATTGTGTCTTATAAAAATGTGAGGCAAGCATTTACGTAAAGATAACATATAGGAATAGTCTCTCATGTTGATAGTTTTTATATAAAAATTACATCCATTGGAAGTGTTTCTTAAATTTGATTGATGATATCAATAATACTGTATACAAAAAAGAGGCACTGTGTTAATAAAATGTATACCAATGGTAATAATATCTTTATGGAGCCAATGTAAACAGCTTATTTTACATGAGCTTATTCACCGACCAATTTGCAAGAGTCAGCTCTAACCTAAGATTATAATGAAGAGTAGTTTACTAAGTTATAAATTAGAAAAATAGTCAAATTTATGAGATGAAATGCATGAAACATTTTTTTTACATACAAGCCTTTATTATTAGCATCATCATCATCATCAACTGTGTCAAACCTGTGGATAGCTCTGTTAAGTAAAGTGCCTCCTGCACTGTCTTCCACTCTCCTCCTCTCACTTGCACACTTGCTGCTATCTGTTCCTCCCAACTCTTTCTTAGTCTTCCTTACCGTCTCTTCGCTACATACTTCATATCCACTTATTTCTAGTAATCCTCTCCCCTTCCATCCTCATTACGTGTCCATACCATCTCATCCTAGCTTCCTCTACTATCTCATGGCTTCTACTTCCTTGTTTCTGCGCATACGTAATTAGGGGTAAGAGGTATATTCTATAAAACACTTCTCTTTTCCATAGGAGGTCTCTTACACACCTGTAGATGACCTCTCTTTGCTTCTTTCAACTCTACTTTATCCAGTTCTATCACTTTTCTTGGCCTTGTTCCTGTATTTCCTCTTACTTCTCCCCAGTTTCTCTGTCACTCTATTCATGATTATTTCCATCACCAATACTATTGCTTTCCATCTACACTGTCATTAAGTTTATTTTCTACATCCATAAATGCCATTACCAGATCCTTAACAAACTCATATCTCTTTCCATCAACTGTCTAATTCCAAATATTAAATATATCGTCGACCTCTTCTCTCTGAATCCATGTTGTTCCTCTCTCCATCTTCCATTCACCATTTTCCTCACTCTCCTTTCAAAATCTCTTCATACATTTTTGCTCATTGACAAATCATTGTTATTCCTCTATCATTTTTACACCTCTTCCTACCTCCTTTGTTGAATGTTGGTAATATAATACCTTTTGTCCAATCCTCTGGCACTTTCTTCTCCCTCCACACTGCCCTTGCTATTCTATACCATTCCATTGTGAGTTCATCAACTCCTTATTCCTTTCAAGGCCTCTTCTACCTCCTTCCAGGCTAGGTTTGCTACTTCCTCCTCCATCTCTTCTTCTTCCTCCTGTACCATTCCTCCACCCTCAGAATTCAACAATCTCTCAATATATAGTTTCCACATCTTAATTAATTCGTTATCCCTCTTCATTATCCTTCCTTTTTCATTGATTACTCGGACCCCTTTCCTATTTAAACATAACAAATAACTTTGTTGTATCAACATGTATTTGCTTTCATGATATATGCACATAGATGGATTTCTATCCAAAGGTTTCAAAAATTTATATTTTATAGAAAATTGAACAAGAAACAAAGGTTTTAAATTAAGAATGTAAGAGAAATTCTAGTTGACTACACCAAATGAAGACTAAAGATAGTAATGTAGCAAGTTTAATTTTTTGAAAATAATATTTGAGGTATTTATATTTCCTGTTTTAAAATAAGCATAGGCTGGAAATATACCGAGACAGCTTAGTAGGCCCAGAAGTGACAGAAAAATACTATTTAAATACGTATTATCTCGAGTTGAGTTGGATCTGAATCTCTATTTTACCTTCAAATCTCGAATCCTAATCTTGGAAAATAGTATGACCATAAGAGGAAATATAACCATAATAATTATGATAGTAACAAATACAAAAAGTAACTAAATGTTAACATTCTTTCATACAATCCATTCATTATAAAATTCTTACATTTAGTTAAGTGTTAAGTTACTGGTCTGGAGTCTGGATGTAAGATAATTATAACTAGTTCCGAACCACCAATAAATGGTATTAGAACTTTTTTTTTAAATATTTTAATCTCAAACCCTTAAATCTTGAATATCTTTAAGGATTCAAGGGTCCAATCCCTTGTTAATAATAATAATAATAATAATAATAATAATAGGGGTGTGCGAAGGCCACTTTTTAAATGCAAGGCAAAGTCGAAGCGAAGCGTGAAACTTGTGAAGAAAAGTCAAAGGCCTATATTAATAATTAATGCACAAATGCTTACTGATAAGCTTAGTAAATTATCTATAAAGTCTTTTTATTTACTTACATCGTGGAGCTGATAAAATTATTTTGCATACTTTACACATTCATGTCTTTTTATCTACATTTTTATGATAATAATTATAAATGAAATTCTGTTTTCATTTCCCGCTTTCTGTATTAGCAATTTTGAATAATAAAGAAAATGCGAAGGCACTATGAAAAACTTCTGTGACAAAAAGCATGTGTGAATTTGTCACAGATAATTCCAAAGAGATAGAATATTAAGGACTAAAATTAGATGCAGGCTGGCATGATAGCACAACTAAAGCGATTTCTCTGCTTCATACCAGTGACCTTGGTGTTTTTTATTTATAGTTTTTTTTCACAAAGTTATGTTGGCGATAGTGAATATAATATATTAACATTTACTTACCCACTTTTGGTCCATGCTTACATTATGGTAGTTAAATTACTAGTCAGTATTAAAATTCTGTTTAGTAACAGTTTTAAAATTATCAAATATAATAATAATAATAAATCGACTTTAATGGCGAAGTTAAGGCTACTGCCTTTTCTTACACTTAACAAGTACAATTAAATTGAAGTTTAACAAAATAATATATATAAAAACACAAAAAAGTATAAAAACTAGAGCTAAAATACACATGGATTACGTACCATGCGCACGCGTGCACACACATACACACAAGGTGTGATTACGTCTCACACTCCTCAATCTCACGAATGAGCTTCCACACATAGATTATTTGCGACTTTTCGCTTGAAACCATTCAGATCTAATTTCTTTACATCATTGTTTAGGTTATTCCATGAACAAGAAGCTGAAACTGTGAAAGAATTTGAGTAATGATTGGAATTATGGAGAGGAATGAATAAAGTTGAGTTTTCTTGTGATCGAGTGTTAAAATTATTATTAGAGTGGAGTGAGCGTTTTGTGGGTATTGAGTTAGAAGTCAATAGTTTCTTTATGATTGTCATCGAGTGTAGAGTTCGTCTTTCTTTAAGTCGTAGCCAAGTCGAATATAAATCTAACACATGTGTTCTGGAGTATTTGTAGTCTTGCCGCAAGGTCAGCTCTCAGGTCATTATAAACTACATCACAATAGTTGAAAAGCGGGGGGATAAGGGATTGGATAGAAGTGGATTTAACATTCATTGGTATACATTTTTTCAGATGCTTAAGTAAGTGTAAGGCAAAGAACACTTTTTTACATATTTGTTTCACATGATTATTCCATGTTAGGTTTTCATTTATATGTAAACCAAGGTTATTAACAATCGGCACAAATGGAGTAGGGCTGCTATTTAAATTTATTTGTTGTACAGACGTGAAACTCAATGTGGATAGTAATTATTTTGACCCTATAACAATAGATTGAGATTATTTAGGATTGACATTAAGACCATTTAGAAGTGACCAATTATGTGTTGCACTTAAGTCAGCATTCATATTATCCACGGCACTATCGATATGAGAAAGAGAGGATGATAAATAAAGTTGGAAATCATCGGCATATATATGAAGTTGAGAATGTTGCAAACAACTTGGAAGATCATTTATAAACATTGAGAAAAGGAGAGGACCAAGGACCAAACCTTGTGGCACTCCAGATGTCACTGAACACCATGTTGACCGAGTGTTCCTCTCATGAACATTGAGAAAAGGAGAGGACCAAGGACCGAACCTTGTGGCACTCCAGAGGTCACTGAACACCATGTTGACGAGTGTCACCTATCATGACACATTGTTGGCGGTCAGTTAGGTATGACAGCATCCATTGAGCTGAACTACTGAAATATGAAAGTTTGTTTGTAATTTAGCAAGAAGAATTTCTTGGTTAATGGTGTCAAAAGCTTTGCTAAAGTCTAAGAGTGCCAACAGCGTCAACTGTCTTCTATCCACGGCTAGTCTTATATCATCAGTTACATTTATGAGTGCTGTGATGTGGTCGAAACTCAGAAGGGTATTTATTTAGCAGATTGTGATGATTTATGAAGCTATAGATTTGTTTGTGTACGATATATTCAAAGGTTTTCGATAGCGCTGGAACTATGCTTATAGGTCTATAATCTGTTACTAAGAGGTTGGAAAAGGGGTTTTAGGGATAGGCCTCACTTTTGCAGAATTCCACAAAGATGGGAAAATTCATACTTGTAGAGATTGATTAAAAATATCTCTTATAGGGTTTAGAACATAAAAGAGTTTTTTTTTATAAATGTGATTGGAATTTGGTCATTTCCTTCTGCATTTGTTTTGATTCGCTTAATTGATTGTAAAACATCTGCTAGTGTTATTACATGAAAAGTGAATTTATTATGATTTGTGAACTGAAACACTAAGTTAGTTAAGAGTTTTATTTTTTTGAACATGATCAATTAAATTAGGATAATTCACAAAATGAGAATTAAGATCGGATTTAAGTGTTACCAATAAAATTTGTATCCAACACCTAATTGTCTAAGGTCTTTCCATAAACCTTTATGCGAGGAGCTATGTGATAACAAGCTATGTGTATAATGAAGTTTAGCTTTGCGGCTGTCCTGTGTACATCTATTTCTATGTAATCTATATTTCTCAAATAATTCAGATGTCATGTCAGGGTTATTTTTACTTGATTGTTTAAACAGTCTAATGGCAGCATCTCAGTGGGACATTAGTACTCGTATATTCTGAGTCAACCAAGGGGCAGGTGGTCTAGTAACCTGTTTTGTTTTAAAGGGAGCCTGTCTGTCAAACAGTTTGAGTATCATTTCATTCAAACAATTCACTTTTTCATCAACATTATTAAGAGCTAGTACATTTCGCTAAGAAATGGATGAGGCATCTTTAATTAGAGAATCCTCGTCCACATTTTTGAGGTTTCTAGCTTTAATTAATTTAGGTTGAAATGTAGGAATGTTGAGAGAATAAGATATAAATATTAAATCATGATGTGAGAGGCCAGGTGCAGGTATCTGTCCATGATTCAGTACTTTGTCTGGATTAAAGGTTGCAATAATATCGAGCCAAGTATGTGAGCTAGATGTGTGATGTGTTGCGTCAAGTATACATATAGTTAAACTACATGAGGTCAACAAGTTTATATTTATCAGGCGAGTGTGAGAATAGATCTGTGTTGAAATCTCCCATGATCACTACGTGGTCATAATTAACGATATGAGTCATTATTTCAGTTTCAAATGCTGTCATATCACCAACTTTAGGTGGTTTATAACCTACAGCCAGCAACATTTTTTGTGTTTGCAAAACTATCTTTAAAATAAGAAACTCTGTGTAGGCACCATAAGGGCCAGGAGATATAGAAACTCTGTGGAGGCACCATAAGGGCCAGGAGATATAGAAACTCTGTGGAGGCACCATAAGGGCCAGGAGATATAGAAACTCTGTGGAGGCACCATAAGGGCCAGGAGATATAGAAACTCTGTGGAGGCACCATAAGGGCCAGGAGATATAGAAACTCTGTGTAGGCACCATAAGGGCCAGGAGATATAGAAAGTACATTGTAGTTTATATCATTTCGAACATACAATGCCCCTCCCCCACCTCTTTTCTGTTCACGATAGTTTCTAATAAGATTATAATTGTCCAAATGGACCAATGGATTTAGAAGGGAGGGGACAAGCCATATTTCTCAAACTAAAATAGCATGAAAATTAAGAGTCGCAAAGATATCCTGGAATTCATGAACATGAGCAGGTAAAGATTGTCATTCTTGTGTGAGAGTTGTAAGGCTCGAGGGTGGGAGGAAAGAAATCCCTTCAACAGTTCCCTTGTTGTAGGGGGACACACAGCGGGTAAGGAGGGGGGAGGCTCTGTGTCACAGGTGTTCATTGAACAGAGTTCTTGGAAGTGTACACTAGTTGGAGTTAGTGGTGCCAACGTTTGAATCTTACTCATAATAGATGAAAATAAAATTCAATAAACGCATGCAAAAACTCACCTAAGAAACCGAGGAAATGCAGAGATGCACACAAACATACAGATTACATTTAATATGATAAATAATAATAATAATTATTATAATAAGTAATATTATTGAAAACAATATGAGTAGTGAAAAAATATATAACAAGAGTGAAATAAATAAAGTGTTTTAAACACGCGCACGCCACAGCAACATGATGATTACACATTAGTCGGATTGTTAACTAAGTGTCCATGTACAGGCTTATGCTGTTCAGCTCACAAAATGTTTAAGTTGCCCATCTGACAAAGTGTATTGATGTTCACTCGACGACCTTGATCCCCAGGATAACTATTCTCCCGTCCTGTGTCCAGCATTGCCGAATTCCATATTTATACTTTGTTGGCTTGAGGATTGCTGTCTCATGGACGTGACTCTGTTATGAGAATGGAGGTGCTCTTAAGGGCTTTCTTAGCGCTGAAAACAAGCGAACGTGGTTGGTAGCTTGTTAATTGAATTATAATAGGCCTTCTACTCTCCACCAGAGCCTCTACTGATGTTCTCTTCAGCTTGCCTATTCGGTGACATCTGTCAACATCACGAGCCTCAATCTTGACATTAAGTCGTGTCTCAAACAACCTTAAAACTTCGGTCCTCACGTCCTCGCCTGGTTTTTCTGGCGTTTCATGCATGAGCAAACAGTTTATTCGGCTGTATTGTTCAAGACCGTTGAGTTTGTCCTCTTGAAGCATGACTGTCTTGTTTAGATCAGAGAAATCATTTCTCAAGTGATCAACTTTCTTTTTAAAATCACTTTTAAATTTCTCAAGCTCAGTTAGGATTGCTCCACTAGCTTCCTGAGTCGACCCAATAGTTTCAGTCACTCCACTATTTCCCTGGGACTCAAGGCTGAATATTTGAAGGTTATTATAAATGTCGAAGCTTCGCACACCATTAAATAATAATAGTTAATAATTTGTTATGACATTGTATTATTATAATACAAGTTTTATCACAAAACATTTGACTTTGTTTTGTTATATCTTAATTTTATTAACTTAATTTGACTGTGTTTAATAAACCATGTTTTTTGAACAGTGACTATATTTTTAAAAATATTCATAACAATAAAACAAAACATATTAAATGCCATAGATTCATGTATCTAAATACTTTTTGTTCATATTTATATTGATTTTTGGCAAATTCTAAGATTCTGTTAGATTTGCATCTTTTTAGTAATGTAAAAAAATATGGTTTAACGTAAAACTTATAAAATATATTTATACAATAAAAATATAGCCTTTACATAAAACAACAATGACTATTTGTCTATACATTATGTTTTAGGAACTTGATTAAACCAGTTAAAATTATAGCTGTTGTGATTGATCAAATTTGTATACAATTTTTAGAGTAAAAAATTATTTCAAATATTAAAAGTAGTTTAAATAGGTCTACTTATGTATACACATTTTAAAATATATCAAAAATTCACAAAAATAATAGAATCGTCGATCTCAAATATAAATTACTAAGTAGAAATCTAAAAATATAATATTCCATATTTTATTTAAAAAAACCCATTGTGTTAGGTTAAAACCCCCTTAGTTTTTACTATTATTTATTCTGTGGGTAGAACCATGGTCATGTAAGGATGATACATAGAGATACAATGTGAGGGCTGGATAGAGAAGTGGCGTATTTAATGTGCCATGTGTGCCTGTGTTAGGGGTTACATCCCTAGAAGACCGATTCAGCCAATTAATGGTAGATGTGATCTCAGTCACTATGGATTCACTGACCCGTCACTTTGGGTGCACGTCCGGCAGCCGCCTAGGACATAATTTAATTTGAAAAGGGTGCACTCATCTAACGGGTAATTTTGTGACGGGGTCCACCGACTGTATGGTTACTTCATTTAAAATTTTATGAATTTTAGTTGGTGGGGACCAACAAAAACATAATTTTGCTGCCACTCAGGTGGCTTTGTCGCTCATTAAGTGCACTTTGTGCATCACGCAATCACCTACTTTGTAAGGACTCGTATACCTATTTCTATTGTGCTCCTTGCTACAAGTTTGTGCGCAGTACTATATTGTCTAAACAGCTGCTTAAACTTCCTATTTTTTTAGTAACTACCGAGTTACCTAAGTCTCTATACATACCAAACCAGTAAAATTTACTTCAAACATTTGTGATTTTTTTTAGCCACTACCAAATGTGCACAAACTGGGGAGCTGAGATAATCCTTATATACAACACTACAGAATCTGTCGGAATACATATTGTCCACTTTTACCTACAGGATGGTTTTGTAAACAAGACTAATTTTCTATTTTATAATTCAGCACTACTCGTTTACTATTCAGGAACTCTGGAATTTGAGTCTGTGTTTGGATCTCATGGTCAGGGGGACAGGTGGGATTTCCTATTTATTTTCCTCAAACATTTGTGAAAGTGTGTTTGCAAATGAATTGTCCTTACCTTTATGTGAACCACTCTGATTCAAAACACCTGTTGCTGTGTGATTGATATCTTGTCTATTTGACAGGGATAGTTAATTAACGAGAGTATAACGTAGTAAAACACGGTGCCAAGACTAAAAGCTAACTGACCAAGACATGGCCAAATTCTCTGTATGTACCTTAAATGGGTTCAACTCCACATTTTCTTGCAAATATTATGGCTCATAATTGGATAGTTATCAGTGGTGAAATGTGGGTTTATCCTTTCACAGCTGGGAACTGGATGTTGTGTCTGTGTTACTCTTAAGTTAGATTATAAGGTAAATGAAGTTACGACAGGCATAGCGAGCCGGTGGTGGAAAATATATCACTTGAATAAAAAATAGACCCAAGCCACATGCTGGGAAAAGTAATTAATTTAAAAAAAAAGATGAATAGCTAAGCACTGCTTATATCGCTGATTACAACACATCTGTATGTAATTACGATTTTTTTTTATGACTGCATTTTCAAAATAATGGTTTCTATTAAAGTGGTTTTTAACTTAATGAGGACTATATTTGTTTCTTCTGATAGTCAGAAGGCAACCTTACTTTTTCACCGTTTATACAAGGGAGCAGCTACACTAGTGAAATTTGATAGGAAACTGCTAATAAATGCTATCATCAATAAAAATCTGATATATAGTAAATAGTGTAATCGAGATATTCTATTAGGTCTGCCGTTATCTGCATTTTGGATGCAGTGATGGTCAGATTAGCCCTAAAATGTCTGGTTAATACTTCACGTAAATGTAAGAGATGTTTTTCATGACTATTAGAATAAATCAACAAGTCATCTAGGTAACTAAAATTAGCTTGATTAAACATCTCAAAATACTACCGGTATAGAAAACAATGTGATGTCTAGTTCGATCTGTGTTGCTTATATAAATCTTTTAGGAAAACCAACCAAGATTCAAATCTCAATCAATCTACCTGTTTAGTGTTTATTTCTTTATATTTTATTATTTTATTATACATTTTATTATTGTTTACTTGATTAAGAATTATTATATTCATTCATTATTAATTTATATAACTATCACATTTTTTTGTCTACCGCCCTTTCTTTCATTAATTATGTTTTGTAAGGGTGGTACAATTGCTTTCTCGTGTTTTTACGCGCGTTTCCCTTTTAGTCCGCAAAGTGTTTCTCTAAATGATGGACGTGAGTCACCACTGCGGCTCACAGTTCTCGTCGCTACAATTCAGTATCACTTATTTTAATAACCCATATTTCTCTGACATAATTATGTGTGTGTGAAGTGAACACCAAATAAAGACATTTGGTTGGTTCTTCAAGCTCATCTCATCACAACCCCAGGTAGGCCTACTTGGGTTACTGCTCCACCAGATCTTCAGCACCAGGTAGGATCTACTTATGTCTACGATGTCTATCTACGCACACATCGAAATAATTAACTCTCTATCTCAATCAAACTTAAAACACTACCAGTCACCAACAATACAAGATTTATAATACCATGCAGGTATAAAAACACATTCAAACTTTTTTTTTAAATTTAATAAGACTCTTTTTTTTTTGTAATGCAAGAAGATAGCTTCAAAAATCAGATGTGTTGTAAACTAGTTCAATGATTTATGTTGTGAGTAGTTTTACCGCTGCCAGCCTTCCTGCCAGCTACACTGCGTCTACGAGCAAATTCAGCCATGTCCTGATACTGGTCCTCAAAGATGATGGGCAAGGTGGCGAGTTCCCCATCCAACTCAGGACATTGGACCGGCAGGTTGGGGAGAGTAGCCAAATAGCGAGACCGACGAACCATCTCGGACACTGCCAGGTAGTTCTGATAGTTGGCATCATAGCAGCCTGCTGCAGACTGTCGAGGGTTGTCAAGGACAAAGAATGCTTCCGCGAACCGCTTCACCTGCAAATAACAATAACCTGTGATTCACTATTCACCTGCAAATAGCAATAACCTGTGATTCACGCTTCACATGCAAATAACAATAACCTGTGATTCACGCTTCACCTGCAAATAACAATAACCTGTGATTAACACTTCACCAGCAAATAACAATAAACTGTAGTTCACGCTTCACCTGCAAATAACAATAACCTGTGATTCACGCTTCACCTGCAAATAACAATAACCTGTGATTCACACTTCACCTGCAAATAACAATAACCTGTGATTCACGCTTCACCTGCAAATAACAATAACCTGTGATTGATGCTTCACCTGCAAATAACAATAACCTGTGGTTCACGCTTCACCTGCAAATAATAATAACCTGTGGTTCATGCTTCACCTGCAAATAACAATAACCTGTGATTCACGCTTCACATGCAAATAACAATAACCTGTGGTTCACGCTTCACCTGCAAATAACAATAACCTGTGATTCACTCTTCACCTGCAAATAACAATAACCTGTGATTCACGCTTCACCTGCAAATAACAATAACCTGTGATTCACGCTTCACCTGCAAATAACAATAACCTGTGATTCACGCTTCACCTGCAAATAACAATAACCTGTGGTTCACGCTTCACCTGCAAATAACAATAACCTGTGATTCACTCTTCATCTGCAAATAACAATAACCTGTGGTTCACGTTTCACCTGCAAATAACAATAACCTGTGATTCACTCTTAACCTGCAAATAACAATAACCTGTGATTCACACTTCAACTGCAAATAACAATAACATGTGATTCACGCTACACCTGCAAATAACAATAGCCTGTGAGTCACGCTTCACCTGCAAATAACAATAACCTGTGATTCACGCTTCACCTGCAAATAACAATAACCTGTGATTCACGCTTCACCTGCAAATAACAATAACCTGTGATTCACGCTTCACCTGCAAATAACAATAACCTGTGATTGATGCTTCACCTGCAAATAACAATAACCTGTGGTTCACGCTTCACCTGCAAATAATAATAACCTGTGGTTCATGCTTCACCTGCAAATAACAATAACCTGTGATTCACGCTTCACCTGCAAATAACAATAACCTGTGATTCATGCTTCACCTGCAAATAACAATAACCTGTGATTCAAAGAAAATCTGAACATTAACTGACTATATTATCTTGATTAAAGGAATTTCAATTCTATTTACAGTTTTAAATATAATTTAAATAATTTGTTGCACATCTTTTAAGTTTCAATTATTAACAACTATGCCCGTTAAAATATTTATAGTAAAAACAATTATAGTAAATATTTATGAATTGGAATTTTTAGTAATAGAATTTTGAAAACCCAAATGGGACAATATTTTGATATTGTGAAATCCCCTTTGTTCAACTATATTTTATCTAGTTTAGCTAATTTCCTTCCTTTGAAGAAACTCTAGAAACGCAAGCTTATTTGTAATGTGTGGCAGTTTCAGTGGCCGAACGGTCTATGGTGTCACTCTAGTGTTAGACTAGCCTTCTGATGATGGGGAGATCAAGGTTCGAGTCCCGATTGGGTATACTGAGGGAGGTTTTTCTCCCACTATCCTTCCATGTAAATGTGGTTAGTTTACATCTAAAACAGTTCCCTCCTCATTTCTACCCCATTAACGTATTATCATATTGCGTTCTATTCAAGTAAATATTATAGATAACGTGTCCCAGTGCCTGCTCAGGTCAAAATATATGTAATAATAATATTAATATGTCAGGAATAGGGAAGGACAGACAGGGAAAACAGGGAAAACGTGGAAAAGTTAAGGAATTTGTAAAATATGTTTTGTAGCCACCCTGGGAAGGTTGAATTTAGAGGAAGTGTACATGCATTTGTGTGGTGGGGGTATAGATTTTTTTTAGAAAAAACACCCTCAGTCCACTTAAATGGGATTCAAATCACAATTTCTCATCATCGGAAGTTCAGTTTACTGCGAGAGTCACACCAGGCAATATGCGGCGCACAGAGGGAGTGGGTGGTAACATAGTTATAGTAGCCTATTAGTTTCAGAGTAGGCTGCAAACACTCCTCAGGGTGGTAACATAGATATAGTAGCCTATTAGTTTCAGAGCAAGCTGCAAACACTCCTCAGAGTGGTAACATAGATATAGTAGCCTATTAGTTTCAGAGTAGGCTGCAAACACTCCTCAGGGTGGTAACATAGTTATAGTAGCCTATTAGTTTCAGAGTAGGCTGCAAACACTCCTCAGGGTGGTAACATAGATATAGTAGCCTATTAGTTTCAGAGCAAGCTGCAAACACTCCTCAGGAAGGTAATGTAGATATAGTAGCCTATTAGTTTCAGAACAAGCTGCAAACACTCCTCAGGGTGGTAACATAGTTATAGTAGCCTATTAGTTTCAGAGCAAGCTGCAAACACTCCTCAGGGTGGTAACATAGATATAGTAGCCTATTAGTTTCAGAGCAAGCTGCAAACACTCCTCAGGGTGGTAACATAGATATAGTAGCCTATTAGTTTCAGAGCAAGCTGCAAACACTCCTCAGGAAGGTAATGTAGATATAGTAGCCTATTAGTTTCAGAACAAGCTGCAAACACTCCTCAGGGTGGTAATGTAGATATAGTAGCCTATTAGTTTCAGAGCAAGCTGCAAACACTCCTCAGGGTGGTAACATAGATATAGTAGCCTATTAGTTTCAGAGCAAGCTGCAAACACTCCTCAGGGTGGTAACATAGATATAGTAGGCTATTAGTTTCAGAGCAAGCTGCAAACACTCCTCAGGAAGGAAATGTAGATATAGTAGCCTATTAGTTTCAGAACAAGCTGCAAACACTCCTCAGGGTGGTAACATAGATATAGTAGCCTATTAGTTTCAGAGCAAGCTGCAAACACTCCTCACGGTGGTAACATAGTATAGTAGCCTATTAGTTTCAGAGAAGCTGCAAACACTCCTCAGGGTGGTAACTAGATATAGTAGCCTATTAGTTTCAGAGCAAGCTGCAAACACTCCTCAGGTGGGTAACATAGATATAGTAGCCTATTAGTTTCAGAGCAAGCTGCAAACACTCCTCAGGTGGTAACATAGTTATAGTAGCCTATTAGTTTCAGAGCAAGCTGCAAACACTCCTCAGGGTGGTAATGTAGATATAGTAGCCTATTAGTTTCAGAGCAAGCTGCAAACACTCCTCAGGTGGTAACATAGATATAGTAGCCTATTAGTTTCAGAGAAGCTGCAAAACACTCCTCAGGGTGGTAACATAGTTATAGTAGCCTATTAGTTTCAGAGCAAGCTGCAAACACTCCTCAGGTGGTAAATAGATATAGTAGCCTATTAGTTTCAGAGCAAGCTGCAAACACTCTCAGGGTGGTAATAGTATGTAATATAGTAGCCATCTAGTTGTAAGAGCAAGCAGACAAACACTCCTCAGGGTGGTAAATGTTAGATAGTAGCCTATTAGTTTCAGAGCAAGCTGCAAACACTCCTCAGGGTGGTAATGTAGATATAGTAGCCTATTAGTTTCAGAGCAAGCTGCAAACACTCCTCAGGTAGGTAATGAGATATAGTAGCCTATTAGTTTCAGAGCAAGCTGCAAACACTCCTCAGGGTGGTAAATGTAGATATAGTAGCCTATTAGTTTCAGAGCAAGCTGCAAACACTCCTCAGGGTGGTAACTAGATATAGTAGCCTATTAGTTTCAGAGCAAGCTGCAAACACTCCTCAGGGTGGTAACATAGATATAGTAGCCTATTAGTTTCAGAGCAAGCTGCAAACACTCCTCAGGGTGGTAATGTAGATATAGTAGCCTATTAGTTTCAGAGCAAGCTGCAAACACTCCTCAGGGGGTAATGTAGATATAGTAGCCTATTAGTTTCAGAGCAAGCTGCAAACACTCCTCAGGGTGGTAAATAGTTATAGTAGCCTATTAGTTTCAGAGCAAGCTGCAAACACTCCTCAGGGTGGTAATGTAGATATAGTAGCCTATTAGTTTCAGAGCAAGCTGCAAACACTCCTCAGGTGGTAATTTGTTATAGTAGCCTATTAGTTTCAGAGCAAGCTGCAAACACTCCTCAGGGTGGTAAGTAGATATAGTAGCCTATTAGTTTCAGAGCAAGCTGCAAACACTCCTCAGGGTGATAACATATTATAGTAGCCTATTAGTTTCAGAGAAGCTGCAAACACTCCTCAGGGTGGTAACATAGATATAGTAGCCTATTAGTTTCAGAGCAAGCTGCAAACACTCCTCAGGGTGGTATAATAGTTATAGTAGCCTATTAGTTTCAGACAAGCTGCAAACACTCCTCAGGGTGGTAATGTAGATATAGTAGCCTATTAGTTTCAGAGAGCTGCAAACACTCCTCAGGGTGGTAATGTAGATATAGTAGCCTATTAGTTTCAGAGCAAGCTGCAAACACTCCTCAGGGTGGTAATGTTATAGTAGCCTATTAGTTTCAGAGCAAGCTGCAAACACTCCTCAGGGTGGTAATGTAGATATAGTAGCCTATTAGTTTCAGAGCAAGCTGCAAACACTCCTCAGGTGTATGGTTGTAACATATTTAGTTATGTAATAGTTAGCCTATTAGTTTCAGAGCAAGCTGCAAACACTCTCAGGGTGGTAATGTAGATATAGTAGCCTATTAGTTTCAGAGCAAGCTGCAAACACTCCTCAGGGTGGTAATTAGATATAGTAGCCTATTAGTTTCAGAGCAAGCTGCAAACACTCCTCAGGGTGGTAACATAGATATAGTAGCCTATTAGTTTCAGAGCAAGCTGCAAACACTCCTAGGGTGGTAATGTAGATATAGTAGCCTATTAGTTTCAGAGCAAGCTGCAAACACTCCTCAGGGTGGTAAATTAGATATAGTAGCCTATTAGTTTCAGAGTAGGCTGCAAACACTCCTCAGGGTGGTAACATAGTATAGTAGCCTATTAGTTTCAGAGCAAGCTGCAAACACTCCTCAGGGTGGTAATAGATATAGTAGCCTATTAGTTTCAGAGCAAGCTGCAAACACTCCTCAGGGTGGTAATATAGATATAGTAGCCTATTAGTTTCAGAGCAAGCTGCAAACACTCCTCAGGGTGGTAAATAGTATATAGTAGCCTATTAGTTTCAGAGCAAGCTGCAAACACTCTTCAGGGTGGTAACATAGTTATAGTAGCCTATTAGTTTCAGAGCAAGCTGCAAACACTCTCAGGGTGGTAATAGATTATAGTAGCCTATTAGTTTCAGAGCAAGCTGCAAACACTCCTCAGGGTGGTAATGTAGATATAGTAGCCTATTAGTTCAGAGCAAGCTGCAAACACTCCTCAGGGTGGTAACATAGTATAGTAGCCTATTAGTTTCAGAGCAAGCTGCAAACACTCCTCAGGGTGGTAATTAGATATAGTAGCCTATTAGTTTCAGAGCAAGCTGCAAACACTCCTCAGGGTGGTAATGTAGATATAGTAGCCTATTAGTTTCAGAGCAAGCTGCAAACACTCCTCAGGTGGTTAATGTAGATATAGTAGCCTATTAGTTTCAGAGCAAGCTGCAAACACTCCTCAGGGTGGTAATGTAGATTATAGTAGCCTATTAGTTTCAGAGCAAGCTGCAAACACCTCTCAGGGTGGTAACATAGATATAGTAGCCTATTAGTTTCAGAGCAAGCTGCAAACACTCCTCAGGGTGGTAACATAGATATAGTAGCCTATTAGTTTCAGAGCAAGCTGCAAACATTCCTCAGGGTGGTAATATAGTTATAGTAGCCTATTAGTTTCAGAGCAAGCTGCAAACACTCCTCAGGGTGGTAATGTAGATATAGTAGCCTATTAGTTTCAGAGCAAGCTGCAAACACTCCTCAGGGTGGTAACATAGATATAGTAGCCTATTAGTTTCAGAGCAAGCTGCAAACGCCCTAAAGGTGGTAACGTAGATATAGTAGCCTATTAGTTTCAGAGAAAGCTGCAAACATCCTCAGGGAGGTAATGTAGATATAGTAGCCTATTAGTTTCAGAGCAAGCTGCAAACACTCCTCAGGTGGTAATGTAGATATAGTAGCCTATTAGTTTCAGAGCAAGCTGCAAACACTCCTCAGGTGGTAACGTAGATATAGTAGCCTATTAGTTTCAGAGCAAGCTGCAAACACTCCTCAGGGTGGTTAACTAGTTATAGTAGCCTATTAGTTTCAGAGCAAGCTGCAAACTCTCCTCAGGGTGGTAACATAGATATAGTAGCCTATTAGTTTCAGAGCAAGCTGCAAACACTCCTCAGGGTGGTAAATAGTTATAGTAGCCTATTAGTTTCAGAGCAAGCTGCAAACACTCCTCAGGTGGTAACTAGATATAGTAGCCTATTAGTTTCAGAGCAAGCTGCAAACACTCCTCAGGGTGGTAACATAGTTATAGTAGCCTATTAGTTTCAGAGCAAGCTGCAAACACTCCTCAGGGTGGTAACATAGTATAGTAGCCTATTAGTTTCAGAGCAAGCTGCAAACACTCCTCAGGGTGGTAACATAGTTATAGTAGCCTATTAGTTTCAGAGCAGCTGCAAACACTCCTCAGGGTGGTAACATAGTATAGTAGCCTATTAGTTTCAGAGCAAGCTGCTAAACACTCCTCAGGGTGGTAACATAGTTATAGTAGCCTATTAGTTTCAGAGCAAGCTGCAAACACTCCTCAGGGTGGTAACATAGTTATAGTAGCCTATTAGTTTCAGACCAAGTTGCTAACACTCCTCAGGGTGGTAACATAGTTATAGTAGCCTATTAGTTTCAGAGCAAGCTGCAAACACTCCTCAGGGTGGTAACATAGTTATAGTAGCCTATTAGTTTCAGAGCAAGCTGCAAACACTCCTCAGGGTGGTAATGTAGATATAGTAGCCTATTAGTTTCAGAACAAGCTACAAACACTCCTCAGTTGTGTGACCCTGTGCATCGTGAGCAGAGCACATGTACTGCAAGGTATCAAACATTAATTGTGCGGTGATGGTATGTATGAATGAGCTAAAACAGTAATCGAACAATATTCTTGTATGAACATGTGAGATAGCTAAGTAGATTCATATTATAAATCTCTTGTATTCTAAATAAGTGATGTGGTATTATTAAACAAGTTAAATAAGAGGATATTAAAATTGCTATTATTAGTGTCAACATTGTTCTAGGGATGTGAGGCATGAGCTTGTCAGGAGAATACATGAACAAGATGAATGTGGTTGGAATGGGATATCTAAGAAATGTATGTGGAAAAACTCACATAGCCGGAGTAAGTAATGAATGGGTGTTAAAGGAGTGCAGTTTAAAAGGAATCCAATATGTCAATGCAATAGAAGTGTCTTAAGTTGGTTTGGGAATGTTGAGAGGATAAGTGTGGATAAAGTGACGAAGCAAATATAATGATGACTAATTGTATGGATGTTGTTGAAGAGAAGGGAGTATTTAAGGATAACAAAATGTGGAGAAAGTTAGTGGGGAGGAATTAAGTATGAAGTTGTTAGTTTTTGAGCAGGCATGCAGGCTTTTTAGGTTTAAGTTTATTTTACGTGACTGAAAAGATTATATTAGAAATGTGTTGGTAACTCCAAATGGCTATTCCATTGGTTAGTGTCTATTGTACAAATAAGAGCCTTAAAATGCCTTTTCTTTCTATGTTTATTTCATTATATACTGGTAAAACTATCTTATAAATCCCTTGCATTACAATGTTGTGTTGTGTCTGTTGACATCTACCGGCGCTTCAAAGACCAGCAGTGTCCCCTTGTTTATCTCGAGCTAGCACCCTTGTCACCCCCAACTTAGACTGATAGTTTTTCTTCCAATAGCGAACCTGCCATTCTGAAATGACAATGTGAACGTTTGTAAAAGTTAGGAACAACCCTTGGGGCGGTTGGTCTGAAAGGTTCACACATCAAAGATCCTCTTCTGGCCTACAGTAGTCAGTTGAGTCGCCTCATCCACTCTCTTGCAGAGACGACATGGACGATACATTCAGCGAGATTGTATGAGCCAAGTGAGGACAAGAGCTATTCTCGCCCAGTCACCTGTCGTGCAGTCGTTGTTTTGATGTATATTATGGAGGATGTCCAACTTGCTACACAACATCACTTACGCGAACCTACGCAGTGTTCAATTTCTTCTTATCTGTGTGGTACATATGTTTTGGTTCCCACAAAAAGAGCTCGCCTTGGTATAATTCCAAGAATTGGGTTGTTGTGTCATTTGTCTAGTCACTAATGTTTTGAAAATAATTTATTAAGGAAAAGTTAAAAGAAATCATGATTAAAATTAACAAAAACTAAATTAATAAAATCTGATAATGTGTCAAAGTATCAACACCCCAGGTTCTAACTGCGCAATGACTGGATAAGAGTGAGGTGGTGAGCTCGTACTCGCGTCCTTTGACTTGGACACCAAAGAGAGCACTCACTAAATTCTCGCCCTCTGGCTTTCTCTGGTCGTCTCGGCAAGAATATGGCTGAGGCACAATTATTACTGGTCGTGCTATTATTTCATTGTATTGCAGCGAGAGCATAACTGTAGTTTATTGAAATAAATGGAAAATTATTTTGAAAGTGGATTGGTGGTACAAATTTTCCCGTGGAGGGCAAAATCTCAATTTTTGTCGAGATACCCTAAAGTGATAAGTAAACATTTAAATACCGGAAATAGAAAAGTTCATTTAAAACAGTTTGAAGAAAAACACTTCTTATGTTTAAGGTTTTTATTAAGTATTTATTCTATTATTAAAAAGTAAAAAATATATCTGTGTTATTTGGTTTTCCAGAAGAACTTCTCCATATTTCAGAACATGATACAGAGGAGCAAAAACAAACAAAATTTCATTTCTCCTAAATTTGACTAGTTTCAAGTTATTTTATTGGTGTTTAAAATAGAATGATTTAATGTTGATGTTTCCGGGAGATTGGGGGGGACATGGACATGTATTTAATGTTGATGTTTCCGGGAGATTGGGGGGACATGGACATGTATTTAATGTTGATGTTTCCGGGAGATTGGGGGGACATGGACATGTATTTAATGTTGATGTTTCCGGGAGATTGGGGGGACATGGACATGTATTTAATGTTGATGTTTCCGGGAGATTGGGGGGACATGGACATGTATTTAGTTCTTCAGTTCACTTGTCTTTTTAGGTAAAGGTCCAATGTCTCAAATTCATAAATATTCCATTTATTAAATTCCATATTTTCCCCGTTTACCTAGAAACAAACAATTTCCTGATGCTATTAAAGGACCAACACACACACACACACACACGTATGGAGGAATGTAATACATTATTATTTACCCTGAGCTGGTGATGGTGTCTTGCCAAGTGCTGGTGGACGGAATCCTTGGAACTAAATGCTTCCAAGAATTGTTGCCATAGGAGAATATTTTCTGCGCATAGTTGGGCTATGTCACTGTTCGCCAGGGCCACAAATTCCTCTTCAACTTCCACCAACTGTATGGAAAAACACAAACAGTGTTATGTATTGAATCTCACTCTTTAAATCTAGAATGTTCTCACTATTTTTAAACAGCAAGATTTTTGATCAATTCATTAAAATCTGAGTAAAATCAAGTTCTACATTTTTAATTTACATATTAACAATCTCAGCATTTGTTTGGATAGCAAATGACTTAACATACATTACTGTATATTAAATACACATGCAATCATTTTAGCCATTAAACATGAAATAACACATTTTATCAAATTTAACTACTTATTTTAACTATAAAGGTAAAACAAAATCAAAATTAGTTTAATTCTTTTTTAAGATGGCTTGGTTAAAATCAATACTTTTGAATTATTTTAGTAAAAAAAAACCAATGCAAGTCAAACTGCTGAACAGAAATATTATATATATATATATATATATATATATAGTAATGAGTCTTACATTTTACTACTTGTTCAGGCTATACACGCATGTATTAATTATTCTTGTGAGTTTAGGATAAGGCAAGTTGAATTTATAGGAAGTGTACCCACATTTGCGTGGAGGGAGAATGAAAAAAAATATTTAGGATAACCCACCCTTAGTACACCCAATCTCCCTGTCATTGTCAGTCTAGTCTATTGAGAGAGTGATGCCTTAGACCATGCAGCCATCGTAACAGGTAGCTGCTCTATAGATCCGGACAAACTGATTGACAACGGAATATCATAAAAATTGTTTATTTATATATAAAAATATCAAGTTTGTCATACCCTAAGGATAGTTCTAAGTTATTAGGCCATTTAAAAAGTTACCCAGGTGCACTTAAAATATAAAATTGTAGGCAAATTTCAATTTTCTCTAATTTTGTTCTATTCTCAGGTTCTGAACATGAATTAGAGGTTAAAATAAGCAATTTGCAATTGGATGCCAATGAGCTGGCCAAAATGTCAAATTTTATTATTTATTGTCAGATTTGATTAGCTTTAATTTTTTTAAATATACTTTCAGGTGCTAGAGACAAATATGAGGTGAACAATTGTGTGTAATATCCTTTTATAGATTCTTAAAATTAATAAGTTGCATTAGATAGGTTCAATGTGGCTCGTGCTATTTTAAGTTTAAGATAAAAAAAGAAGAAATATAAAACTTAGCTTAGAGAAGTTACAGACCAAACAATGGCAAGACTGCTGAATAACTAACAGGATATTGAGGTGTCCATGGTGGCCATCAATCGTGCATGTTAAAATACAATAACACTAAGTTAAAAAAAGGACGGAAAAGAACCCTTCAGAACGACACAATCCGAGGCTTGGAATTGTCTTTGAAGCTAATAAGGTCGAGTATATAATTACGTTAACAAATATAAGCACTCCATATTTTGTGTGACAAAGAAAGAGTATACACAGAAAGTACTCTCCAAATTGACAGCAGGGTGCAAACTTGTACACTTCTGCTCGAGGACTCGTCATGTGGCACGGTTTGATACAAGTTGTAAGAGTTTGTTCTACTATCGTGCAAGGAAGGCTTTAATGGAGGAAACACCATGCTCCAAACCAAAGCTTGTCACGCTCATTATAGGAGTGAGAATGAACAAAAAGAGGGCCTCTGTTTTCAAACTGCCCAATCAAAGATGTAACAACTTGGCGTATATATCGATACAAGAGTTACTACAACACGATTAAAGAAGGGTACAGTTTCCAGAGAAGAAAGGAAGAGATGTCTACATGGCATTTAATCAAGATATTGCTAATGCTTTGAGCAAAGATTGCGAGTTGGACTCAACAGACTGACATACTTCAACAAGCATTTGCAGCACACATAATTAGTTTCCACCTGTTTGATGAACACAATCACTTTAGAATAATACAATGTATACACCCTTTGTTGTTCCAACTTGTCAACATGAGTCTAGACTCTAAGAGGGTTCTATGTCCTCATCAGCTCTATCCATAGATTGTTGACCATCTTTCTTGTCTGGTAGTGAGCATATCTTAATTCTGCAGACATGTCTGTCAACAATATTCCAGCCAGGGAACAAGTCGTATGTCCTCCTAAAATGAGAAGCTGTGTGTTCACAACATCAGTGGAACACACTAGACATTGCTTCTATTGGAGGTTCCAATCTCTCAGCCAGTGAACTACAGAGAAGTGCCAACATGAAATGGCAGAACATTCAGAGGAGTCTATCACCAACATAACAATGTAAAATGTATCGTGGGCTGCATACAGTTACCACTGCTTTGCTGCCTTTTTTTGTGTGCGAAGCCGGACTGGCATTGTCTAGGGTGAGCTATCAACAAATTAATACTAAGAGACAAAAATAAAGATGTAAATAATATTGTAATGTGAAAATAAAATAGGTTTTTACAGAGTTAGCCTTCAGTCCTGGATGTATGATGTTGTGCACGGCTCTTGAACAGATATTCTAAGTCTTCATAAGGTTAGTAGTGAGTGGGTAGAGTTGCCTCCTAATAAATACAACAACTTTGACATGTCGTTGAAGATGTCTTCAATTCTTGAGAAATATCTGAATAGAGATGCGATAGCAGGGTGTAGCCTTGGCTCTGTAGGTGTGTGTGTGAAGGAACAAAGTATGGGGGAGGATGACAAAGAGAATGGTGGAGATGATGGGAGTATGTAGGAACTGAGGCTATGTAGATGTGTGTGTGAAAGAACAATGTATGGGGGAGGATGACAAAGAGAATGGTGGAGATGATGGGAGTATGTAGGAACTGAGGCTCTGTAGGTGTGTGTGTGAAGGAACAATGTATGGGGAGGATGACAAAGAGAATGGTGGAGATGATGGGAGTATGTAGGAACTGAGGCTATGTAGATGTGTGTGTGAAGGAACAATGTATGGGGGAGGATGACAAAGAGAATGGTGGAGATGATGGGAGTATGTAGGAACTGAGGCTCTGTAGGTGTGTGTGTGAAGGAACAATGTATGGGGGAGGATGACAAAGAGAATGGTGGAGATGATGGGAGTATGTAGGAACTGAGGCTATGTAGATGTGTGTGTGAAGGAACAATGTATGGGGGAGGATGACAAAGAGAATGGTGGAGATGATGGGAGTATGTAGGAACTGAGGCTCTGTAGGTGTGTGTGTGAAGGAACAATGTATGAGGGAGGATGACAAAGAGAATGGTGGAGATGATGGGAGTATGTAGGAACTGAGGCTCTGTAGATGTGTGTGTGAAGGAACAATGTATGGGGAGAATGACTAAGAGAATGGTGGAGATGATGGGAGTATGTAGGAACTGAGGCTCTGTAGGTGTGTGTGTGAAGGAACAATGTATGGGGGAGGATGACTAAGAGAATGGTGGAGATGATGGGAGTATGACTAAGAGAATGGTGGAGATGATGGGAGTATGTAGGAACAATGTACGGGGGAGGATGACTAAGAGAATGGTGGAGATGATGGGAGTATGTAGGAACTGAGGCTCTGTAGGTGTGTGTGTGAAGGAACAATGTATGGGGGAGGATGACTAAGAGAATGGTGGAGATGATGGGAGTATGTAGGAACTGAGGCTATGTAGATGTGTGTGTGAAGGAACAATGTATGGGGGAGGATGACAAAGAGAATGGTGGAGATGATGGAAGTATGTAGGAACTGAGGCTCTGTAGGTGTGTGTGTGAAGGAACAATGTATGGGGGAGGATGACAAAGAGAATGGTGGAGATGATGGGAGTATGTAGGAACTGAGGCTCTGTAGGTGTGTGTGTGAAGGAACAATGTATGGGGGAGAATCCCTAAGAGAATGGTGGAGATGATGGAAGTATGTAGGAACTGAGGCTATGTAGGTGTGTGTGTGAAGGAACAATGTATGGGGGAGGATGACAAAGAGAATGGTGGAGATGATGGGAGTATGTAGGAACTGAGGCTCTGTAGGTGTGTGTGTGAAGGAACAATGTATGGGGGAGGATGACTAAGAGAATGGTGGAGATGATGGGAGTATGTAGGAACTGAGGCTCTGTAGGTGTGTGTGTGAAGGAACAATGTATGGGGGAGGATGACAAAGAGAATGGTGGAGATGATGGGAGTATGTAGGAACTGAGGCTATGTAGATGTGTGTGTGAAGGAACAATGTATGGGGGAGGATGACAAAGAGAATGGTGGAGATGATGGGAGTATGTAGGAACTGAGGCTCTGTAGATGTGTGTGAAGGAACAATGTATGGGGGAGAATGACTAAGAGAATGGTGGAGACGATGGGAGTATGTAGGAACTGAGGCTCTGTAGATGTGTGTGTGAAGGAACAATGTATGGGGGAGGATGACAAAGAGAATGGTGGAGATGATGGGAGTATGTAGGAACTGAGGCTCTGTAGATGTGTGTGTGAAGGAACAATGTATGGGGGAGAATGACTAAGAGAATGGTGGAGATGATGGGAGTATGTAGGAACTGAGGCTCTGTAGGTGTGTGTGTGAAGGAACAATGTATGGGGGAGGATGACAAAGAGAATGGTGGAGATGATGGGAGTATGTAGGAACTGAGGCTATGTAGATGTGTGTGTGAAGGAACAATGTATGGGGGAGAATGACTAAGAGAATGGTGGAGATGATGGGAGTATGACTAAGAGAATGGTGGAGACGATGGGAGTATGTAGGAACTGACACTAATTTAGTCACATATATTTTCATAACTATCATTTTGTACACATTTTCTTTAATGTATTCTTTTGTAAACCCCATCAGGGGTGCTAGAACGTTTTTTAATGGGAGGGCTGAGAGGGTGGACGAGGAGGGGGAATTACATTATGTCCATGCTAGGTTAAGTTAGGTTGAGTAAAATAAAGTATGCGGACATAACTTAGCACCCCTACCACTAAACCACTATTTGATAATAGGTTATGTGTGTATATGTAGTGAATGTGTGTGTGTATAATATATATATTAGGGTGTCCCTTATTTTTCAACTTTAAAATTTTTAAACACATGCCCGTTAAAATTGTACCTAGGGACATAAAACTTTCTTGAGGTAAATTTCTCTGTGATCAAAGCCGTTTAACCCGTGCCGACTTAACCTTGAATGTTGCCGGGAAAATTTATCACCTCCCACTTTTAGCGCTGGGTCTAGCTGGCACATCTCATCAGTTTGTTGTATGTAGTGGTGCTGGCCAGACTTATTTCATTATGTTGTGTTCTCAATATGTCGCACCATTTGCGTGGTTGGGAGGAATAGATGTTTTTAGTGGGGAAGATTAACCACCAAATATATGGCTCTAAATCACCATCAAGTCATCAAGTATTGATTGTTGTTTTATAACATACCAGAAGTTAAACTTGCCCTTAGTGAAAGTGCAAAGCTAGTTGTTAGGGAATGTGTAATATTTTGGGAAAAGTCTGGAATACCGACAATGTACCTTCCAAATTGTACAAAAAATCTTATGGACCTAAATTCTGAATGAGTCAGTTTTTGTTTTGTTTTTAATTTTTATTCGAACAATTTTTAAGCGTTAGGAAGAAGAAATTGCAAGCAATCTGGAAAACCGCTTGGATATTGCCCCCGCAAATTATTTTCAAATTACAAAAGAGAAGAAGATAAGAACTCTTTACTGCGACAAAGGGAACCCAGACAAACTGACTCGCTTGCAAGTATAAATAAAACATGTATAGAGAAAGAAGAAAGGTCGAGACAAAGGTAAATCAGAGGAGAAAAGTGATTCAGTTGGCAGAGTGCAGCATCAACCTCACAGTTTCATATGTAGTACAAGAAGTACTACCAATATTTGTTACAAATGGAGACAACCAACAACTGTGTTGTGATACAACTGCTTCAAACACGGGACACATCAAAAGTGCCTGTGGGCTTATTGAGCAAAAACTAGTCACAGAAATATTGTTTTTTTTTCTTACCAGCAAATTAGCTTTATTTAGTATATTTGAAAATAAAATACCTCGAGTAATATTAAGCCTGGACATTCTTTTTTCAAACAACTGAGAGAAGGATGGAAAAACATAAATTTTAATGATATTCAGAATGATCAAGAATTCATAGAATGCTGTTTTAATTACTGAAATAAAGGTCATATTGGAGTTTCTTCAAAAGGAACTTCAGACACAAATATCACGAAGTGACTATCGTGAACTTACAGAATTATCTGTAATGTTTCTGGAAGAGGATTTGGAGAATAAATTGGAAATCCACCTTCCTGGTACAATGCATCAAGCTCGGTGGATAGCATTTAAAATGTTTTTGCTAAGATGTAAACTTAAATTATGGCTTGAAGATCAACAGGCATTAAAGCACATGTTTATTCGTTGGCAAGTGTATCTTAAGTGTCAATCAGGAGTAAGGGCCCCTAATCAAGATTTGTACTTTTTAAAGTCATTAAAAGATTATAAAATGGTGGAACCAACAAATTCTAGAACAGTTTTGAAGAAATGTATCCAACACTTGTGGTATTTATCAGATCAAGTGTAAATTTTATCATTGACATTATTGATGTGCAAACAAAATTAAATAAAAGACAAAATTGTTTGCTAGGTTTTTAAATGATAAATTTGTATTAGAGAAAAGTAATTATGTGTTCTATCATCCACAAATAATAACATATTTTCTGTAGGAATTAGCATTTTAAATTACTAAATAAACAGTGGAATCTTTAAAAGCAGTGAATGACACGGTTGTTGAACGAGTTGTTAAATTAATGCAGGACTTTAATAACGGACTACTGTCTATAAACGAGGAGCAGAAACACTATGTGTTGCAGTGGCCAAGAACATCGACAGCTTTACCCAGACTGCAAAAAAGAAACATTAAAGCGAAAATAACTACAATAATTTGTATTGTTAAATAATGTATTTTAAATTTGTCTGACTTCATTGTAATAAACTACTAGGTATTATATAATATGTAGCTATTTTTTTTACTTCTATTTGATAATCCATAATCCTCCTTGATTAACGTCATCTAATTTAGCGGAAAATAGTTATCAGAGGAAGTATATAGATAAATCATTTATACATCTATGTATATAAGAAAGTTTAAAAAAAATTAAAGGTACGTAAATACAAAGTAAAAAATTGCTTGGACCCAAACTTTCAAAAACAATAAATAGTAACTAATAAGATTCCAATTCCATGAACATAATAAATGTAGAGTCATCACAATTTCAGCCTGATATCTATTGCGTGTTTTAATGATTGTTTCAATATTGGTATAATTTGATTAACCAATACATCAGAACTTGTGTGAATAAAAGGTTTGCTTATAAAAAGGCTACACTTAGTTTAATTTCCCCTATATAACCACAAAACAATGTGTTAGGGTAGGGACTCTTTGCATCATAAGAAATGAAATAAAGGACGAGTTTAATCAAGCTTTTTAAATGTTACTGGTCGCGAGAATCATGAATAAATCGTTGCACAAGTTTTTCAAAAACTTGCCCCACCCCGCTCCTCCAGCAAGAGATCAAGCAGGGGGGTTGGCCCCTCTTTCCTTAGTTTTGGAGCCTATGAATACCATTGAGACTGTTAATTAACAGAGATATTGTTTGTGGATGTATGTTTATTACTCGACCAATAGACAATATCTATCAGATGAACACTAAAACTGCCAAAACACTGCCCTTCTCTCGTGTTCCTTAGGTTCTATCAGACATTTATAGAGATGGAGAATGCCAGGCCTCCACCGTGGTTCGGATTCCACGTTAAACTGTAGGTCCTCCATTTCATCTCACTATCACCCTACCATTACACATTAGCGTAAGTGCGTATAACCTGAATGGGTAGTAAGATGCGGTGCTAATAATAATAATATAGAGATGGACGTCAATTCACAGGTTTATAATCATTGTCACTGTCACTGTCACAAAGAGCATGGTGGGTGAGTAGAAACAGTCAGCTACATATAAGCAAACAATAGTATCTTGAGCTATCAGATACCACGGACTCGGGAGGGCTGTTATGTGACAAATATACAACACAAGATTTGTGGTTTTTTAAAGATTTATTATTATCTAGATTTAGGTACAATTTTAACTAGCAATAGCGCTATTAGATTGGAAACTAACAAACTAATACAGTCAGGAAATGCATGCTATTACTCGTTCAGTAAGTTGTTGGCGTCTCACCTGCTGTCAAGGAATGTAAAACTCAGAATATACAAAACAATGATATTACTTGTTCTCTATGGGGGTGAAACATTGTCTCTTACCTTACATGACGAAAACAAATTAAGGGTGTTTGATAACAAGGTGTTTAGGAAAATATGCAGATGGGAGGATAACATTAGAATGTACTTGAAAGAGATAGGGTGTAACAAGGTTGACTGGATAGAACTAGCTGGTGTACTTTTATTAAGTATGAAAACAAACTTTCGAGCATTTAATGCCAAAGACAGAAAGAGAGAGTGAGAGAGAGAGAGAGAGAGAGGAGAGAGAGAGAGAGTGAGTGAGTGAGTGAGTGAGTGAGTGAGTGAGTGAGTGAGTGAGTGAGTAATTAAGTAAGTAAGTAAGTACCTAAGTAAGTAGGTAGGTAAGTAAGTAACTAAACTTTATTTCAAAACAGTGTGCTCCTCAAGTTTGGAAAGATAAAATGTTAAATTTATGTTAAACACTTACAATGACACCAATTTGTGTGTTGAAAGTAAAGCAAAACACATCACCTGGAACTGTTTACTTTGTGCAATTGATATTAAAAATATTAAAATGTTAAATAGAAAAAAGTCAACAAAATGGCATTTTTTAATGATAGGACTTATATATTCCATTCAAGAGTTTAGATGATAAGAGAAAATATTTTTTGCAAACATTTTTGAATTAGTTAGAAAAATGTAAATTGCTAAATTTGAAAAACAGAATGTCCTGATACGACACCAACAATACCCTCCATAATGTAACTTTAGTTTTAAATGACTTAATCAAATATTCATTCAATGATTTGGGTGTATATTTTGTTTAGACAGACTGATAACCTAGAAGCCTGATTCAGCAAGTGCCGCCAACTGTCATCCTACAGTTTGAACAACTTCTTGAACAGGGTGTTTGGATAAACTAGATTTTAAAATTCCCTGACCTTTCCAGAAGTTCCAACTTTTCCAGTCATTACATATTACAAATATTCTTTTATTAAGATCACATCTTAGTGCATTACTATTTTTAAATACATACACATCCTGAAATTGTTTCACTCAATGAAGGGACTAAAGGATTTTATCCTGGATTGATGTGATCCAGTGAAGTTAGATCCCAGCGAGGTCATATTGAGATATTAAAAGATCATATTACACCAGTACAGTTTAAAATTGTTGTGAGACCCATTACTTTTCAGTTTATTCTTTCTATACTCTAATTGAATTCACCCTCATGCGTATAATCATGACTAAACTTTGGTCAAAGACAGAGGGTACAGGTGTGAAAAGATGACATGGGAATCACATGTTGACTTTAAGAATTGAGGTTATACTCAACAAGGACAAAATTGGGAATGTTTTAGTAAATAAGTGAATATTCCAGAAATTCGATCAAATTCCCAGACTTTTCCCTGTTTTCCAGGTTGCTGGACACACTGTTGAATCAGAGAAGAAGTTAGGAGCGAAAATTATACTGGAATTACATTTTTACAAGAATGGGCAAGTAAAACTTAATTTTGACGTATTGAACGACAACAGTAATGATGAAGACTTTTTGGGTCATATAGCAAAACATAAAATAGATGGGAATGTTGATGTGGCCACTGATTTTCAATTTAGATTAGACACAATTCCAGAATCCTCAGTTTTCTAAATTTGTAGCTATGCATTTGAACTACAGTTCTTACATAAACTTTTAATTGATCATGATACAGATGAGAGCCATTTCAATGATCTTATTAGAGGAGGACTAACCATTCCATCAACAGCATTTTATGAATTCGGGCTATTATACATTCAATAATGAATATTTTAATAACAAAAATGATTGAAAATAACTTTCTTCAGAACAAAAATTAAGAGCAACTTTTCCTACACTTGGCCTATAAAAATATCTGCCCTTTCCCATGGGACACTTTCAAGACACAGTGAGGTGCCACATAATGTCAACCTTTCACAGACGGGCCACTAAGTTACTTCAATGCTATGGCGGACATGGAGATAGCAATTCCCCTTGTGGGTTTCTACCACCAAACCCAAGGGGTCCTGTCCTCCTATCAGTGCCGACCTGTGCATTAAGGTCGTCCATCACTAGGCCATTTTCTTCTTCCACATGTCTCTCTAGCTCTTCCATGAACAAGTCTTTATCAACTTGGCTATTTCCACTCTGTGGATGAGACATCATCTTTTGGTAGATCCTATTCAACCTATGACCACAAATACCCTTTATTACTGCAGAGAATGGAGACAATTCTCAGAGGGTCTAACCACTAAATAAATGGGAAAATGATCCAACAAGCACAATAGAGATATGTATTGACATAAGATTGTTAAAGTTTTCCAAGGAATTTGTGCCTGACCATTTGTCAAACAGTCATTCACTTTAAAACCAGAATAGCAGCTACTTCTGCTTAGAATATACACTCTTTTTGAAGCAATCCTTGGCATTCACACCAGATTCACAATTTATATGAAAACAGGAACTGGTTTCTGGACCCTCAGCCTAATGGACTTAAGTGCAAAGTCCAGGATGCTATCCTGGCTTATGGACCAGACTTGGAATCTGGAAAGCATGGACCACCAATGGAAGGTCTTTCCAAATATGTACAGGTTGACTTGAATAGTCTAGCAGTATAGGACTGCCCTTAAAAAACCTTTGTGTGTGTCTTCCAAATAGTCTCATGGATGGGACCGGCAACAAAATCCTCTGCAAAAGTGAGTAAAATGGCAGGTGAGCCAGTGCATATCTCCTCTGATCTGCGATATGAGTAATGGCAGGTGAGCAGTGATATCTCCTCTGACTGAGATAGAGTAAAATGGAGGTGAGCCAGTGCATATCTACCTCTGATCTGCAGAATATGAGTAAAATGGCAGGTGAGCCAGTGCATATCTCCTCTGATCTGCAGAATATGAGTAAAATGGCAGGTGAGCCAGTGCATATCTCCCTCTGATCTGCAGAATATGAGTAAAATGGCAGGTGAGCCAGTGCATATCTCCCTCTGATCTGCAGAATATGAGTAAAATGGAAGGTGAGCCAGTGCAATATCTTCCCTCTGATCTGCAGAATATGAGTAAAATGGAAGGTGAGCCAGTGCATATCTCCCTCTGATCTGCAGAATATGAGTAAAATGGAAGGTGAGCCAGTGCATATCTCCCTCTGATCTGCAGAATATGAGTAAAATGGAAGGTGAGCCAGTGCATATCTCCCTCTGATCTGCAGAATATGGACATATGTTATAGTTGTTTGTTTTCTTGCTCATCTGAACATGCAGAGATCAGTATTAGTGAAAAATGTGTTTTGTGTGTTCAATACAACTTTCACGGCGCTGGTGGATTGTCAAACTGATACCAACCTTTATGTTTTGTGAGTAAGTGTAGTTAAAAGTACCCATATTACTGTAAGATCCAAGAATTAATATACAACACGAGCCCTTCTGGGACTGTTCCCAATATTTCTGATAGTCTATAGTGGAAAGTATGCGTACAACACAGATCTTCTCTCCATTCATAACATATAAGTGCTACCATTTTACTTTTACCCTCAAACAGCTTAACAAACATTTCTCACCGGTACAGCATCATAAGAACAAAAAAAAGAACAAAGTCGATATTTTTTCTGATAAATGTGATGTATTTATAGGTTGGCTAACATGTGTGTTGAAGAAATAAACTATTGTCTGTTTCCCATCATGCCCCACCCTAAATGACTATCAATATTCTTATCGATAGCAAGTGTTCCCGACAAAGCCACATTAGTTCAAGAAGCAACATTCAATGAACAAAATCATGTTTTTATTTCAGCCAGCCTTACCTAGTTACGGAAGTAACAAGAATATATATGATGTATTGTTAAGATTAAAGACCTGTCAAATATAGTGCAGTATAGTCTGTTTGGGAGGTCAAGAATTCTCAAATCTACAATATTATTGGCTGATGGTGACCTGGCGGTCTAGGTGTAAGGTGTCGGAATTCTCTGCTGGATGTCCGGCGTTCAATCCTCGGTCCCGGCACAGATTTATCTGATTGTCAAACCCTTCCTTCACTTCTGACAAGACGAACTTGTGTGGAATGCTAGGCCTCCACCGTGGTTAGGATTCCACGTTAAACTATAGGTCCTCCATTTCATCTCACAATCACCATACCATTACACATTAGCATAAGTGCATATAGCCCGAACGGGTAGTAAGACGTGGGGCTAATAATAATAATATTGACTGATAGATTCCAAAATAAAAAACTTAATACAAGGTTTTTATATAAAAATGTCTATGTTTGGTTTTTCAGTTTTACCCAGTTAAGATATTTTAAACATTCCACTCTGACTTAAACTTATTTATCATCTCTTAGAAATAAAAAAATGTAATTTTAATGCATCAAATTGTAGTTCTTTAGGATTATTTAATACACACCGTGATATTTAGTTTTTACAGTAACAATATTCTAAGAAGTCAGAAAAAACATTTCCTGTATATTCATATGAAATGGTAATTTTTGTGTCAACGCCTTGAGAGTCTGAAAATAGACTGGTCTACAACCTCTCATCAACGGTATTGTCTAGAAATAGAGTGGTCTACAATCCTCTTATTAACAGTAATGTCTAGAAATAGACTGGTCTACAACCTCTCATCAACAGTATTGTCTAGAAATAGACTGGTCTACAATCCTCTCATCAACAGTAGTGTCTAGAAATAGACTCGTCTACAACCTGTCATCAACGCTATTGTCTAGAAATAGATTGGTCTACAACCTCTCATCAACAGTAATGTCTAGAAATAGACTGGTCTACAACCTCTCATCAACAGTATTGTCTAGAAATAGACTGGTTTACAATCCTCTCATCAACAGTAATGTCTAGAAATAGACTGGTCTACAACCTCTCATCAACAGTATTGTATAGAAATAGACTGGTCTACAATCCTCTCATCAACAGTAATGTCTAGAAATAGACTGGTCTACAATCCTCTCATCAACAGTAATGTCTAGAAATAGAATGGTCTACAACCTCTCATCAACAGTATTGTCTAGAAATAGACTGGTCTACAACCTCTCATCAACAGTAATGTCTGAAAATAGACTGATCTACAACCTCTCATCAACAGTATTGTCTAGAAATAGACTGGTCTGCAACCTCTCATCAACAGTATTGTCTAGAAATAGACTGGTCTATAACCTCTCAACAGTATTGTATAGAAATAGACTGGTCTACAACCTCTCATCAACAGTATTGTATAGAATTGGACTGGTCTACAACCTCTCATCAACAGTATTGTCTAGAAATAGACTGGTCTATAACCTCTCATCAACAGTATTGTCTAGAAATAAATTGGTCTACAATCCTCTCATCAACAGTAATGTCTAGAAATAGACTGGTCTGCAACCTCTCATCAACAGTATTGTCTTGAAATAGACTGGTCTACATTCTCTCATCAACAGTAATGTCTAGAAATAGACTGGTCTGCAATCCTCTCATCAACAGTAATGTCTAGAAATAGACTGGTCTGCAACCTCTCATCAACAGTATTGTATAGAAATAGACTGGTCTGCAACCTCTCAACACCAGTAATGTCAAGAAATAGACTGTTCTGCAACCTCTCATCAACAGTATTGTCTAGAAATATAGACTGGTCTACAACCTCTCAACAGTATTGTATAGAAATAGACTGGTCTGCAACCTATCATCTACAGTATTGTCAGGAAATAGACTGGTCTACAATACTTTATCAAAGGTATTTCTAGAAATAGACTGGTCTATAATTCTTCATCAACAGTATTGTCTAGAAATAGACTGGTCTACAACCTCTCAACAGTATTGTATAGAAATAGACTGGTCTGCAACCTATCATCTACAGTATTGTCAGGAAATAGACTGGTCTACAATACTTTATCAAAGGTATTTCTAGAAATAGACTGGTCTATAATTCTTCATCAACAGTATTGTCTAGAAATAGATGGTCTATAACCTCTCATCAAACGTATTGTCTAGAAATAGACTGGTCTACAACCTCTCATCAATGGTACTGTCTAGAAATAGAATGGTCTACAATCCTTCATCAACGGTATTGTCTAGAAATAGACTGGTCTACAATCCTTAATCAACAGTATTGTCTAGAAATAGACTGGTCTATAACCTCTCATCAACAGTAATGTCTAGAAATAGACTGGTCTATAACCTCTCATCAACAGTAATGTCTAGAAATAGACTGGCCTATAACCTCTCCTCAACAGTAATGTCTAGAAATAGACTGGTCTACAATCTTCTCATCAAAAGTAATGTCTAGAAATAGACTGGTCTATAACCTCTCATCAACAGTAATGTATAGAAATAGACTGGTCTACATCCTCTCATCAACAGTATTGTCTAGAAATAGACTGGTCTACAACCTCTCATCAACAGTATTGACTAGAAATAGACTGGTCTGCAACCTATCATCAACAGTATTGTGTATAAATAGACTGGTCTACAATCCTCTCATCAAGAGTAATGTCTAGAAATAGACTGGTCAACAATCCTCTCATCAACAGTATTGTCTAGAAATAGACTTGTCTGCAACCTCTAATCAACAGTATTGTCTAGAAATAGACTGGTCTACATCCTATCATCAACAGTATTGTCTAGAAATAGATTGGTCTGCAACCTCTCATCAACAGTATTGTATAGAAATAGACTGGTATGCAACCTCTCATCAACAGTATTGTATAGAAATAGACTGGTCTATAACCTCTCATCAACAGTATTGTATAGAAATAGACTGGTCTGCAACCTCTCATCACCAGTATTGTCTAGAAATAGAATGGTATGCAACCTCTCATCAACAGTATTGTCTAGAAATAGACTGGTCTATAACCTCTCATCAACAGTATTGTATAGAAATAGACTGGTCTGCAACCTCTCATCACCAGTATTGTCTAGAAATAGACTGGTCTACAACCTCTCACCAACAGTATTGTCTTGAAATAGACTGGTCTACAACCTCTCATCAACAGTAATGTCTAGAAATAGACTGGTCTACAACCATTTATCAACAGTAATGTCTAGAAATAGACTGGTCTACAATCCTTTCATCAACAGTAATGTCTAGAAATATACTGGTCTACAACCTCTCATCAACAGTATTGTCTAGAAATAGAGTGGTCTACAACCTCTCATCAACAGTAATGCCTGAAAATAGACTGGTCTACAACCTCTCATCAACAGTAAATTCTAGAAATAGACTGGTCTGCAACCTCTCATCAACAGTATTGTCTAGAAATAGACTGGTCTACAACCTCTCATCAACAGTATTGTATAGAATTGGACTGGTCTACAACCTCTCATCAACAGTATTGTCTAGAAATAGACTGGTCTATAACCTCTCATCAACAGTATTGTCTAGAAATAAATTGGTCTACAACCTCTCATCAACAGTATTGTCTAGAAATAGACTGGTCTATAACCTCTCATCAACAGTATTGTCTAGAAATTGACTGGTCTACAACCTCTCATCAATGGTACTGTCTAGAAATAGACTGGTCTACAAACCTTCATCAACGGTATTGTCTAGAAATAGACTGGTCTACAATCCTTAATCAACAGTATTGTCTAGAAATAGGTCTATAACCTCTCATCAACAGTAATGTCTAGAAATAGACTGGTCTATAACCTCTCATCAACAGTAATGTCTAGAAATAGACTGGTCTATAACCTCTCATCAACAGTAATGTCTAGATATAGACTGGTCTACATCCTCTCATCAACAGTATTGTCTAGAAATAGACTGGTCTACATCCTCTCATCAACAGTATTGTCTAGAAATAGACTGGTCTACAACCTCTCATCAACAGTATTGTCTAGAAATAGACAGGTCTGCAACCTATCATCAACAGTACTGTATAGAAATAAACTGGTCTACAATCCTCTCATCAACAGTATTGTCTAGAAATAGACTGGTCTACAATCTCTCATCAACAGTAATGTCTAGAAATAGACTTGTCTACAATCATCTCATCAACAGTATTGTCTAGAAATAAACTGGTCTACAATCCTCTCATCAACAGTAATGTCTAGAAATAGACTGGTCTGCAACCTCTCATCAACAGTATTGTATAGAAATAGACTGGTATTCAACCTCTAATCAACAGTATTGTATAGAAATAGATGGTCTGCAACCTCTCATTAGCAGTAATGTCTAGAAATAGACTTGTCTGCAATCCCCTGATCAACAGTATTGTCTAAAAATAGACTGGTCTACAATCCTCTCATCAACAGTAATGTCTAGAAATAGACTGGTCTATAACCTCTTATCAACAGTAATGTATAGAAATAGACTGGTCTACATCCTCTCATCAACAGTATTGTCTAGAAATAGACTGGTCTACATCCTCTCATTAACAGTATTGTCTAGAATAGACTGGTCTGCAACCTATCATCAACAGTATTCTATAGAAATAGACTGTTCTACAATCCTCTCATCAACAGTAATGTCTAGAAATAGACTGGTCTACAATCCTCTCATCAACAGTATTGTCTAGAAATAAACTGGTCTACAATCCTCTCATCAACAGTAATGTCTAGAAATAGACTGGTCTGCAACCTCTCATCAACAGTATTGTCTAGAAATAGACTGGTCTACATTCCTCTCATCAACAGTAATGTCTAGAAATAGACTGGTCTGCAATCCTCTCATCAACAGTAATGTCTAGAAATAGACTGGTCTGCAACCTCTCATCAACAGTATTGTATAGAAATAGACTGGTATGCAAACCTCTCATCAACAGTATTGTATAGAAATAGACTGGTCTGCAACCTCTCATCACCAGTAATGTCTAGAAATAGACTGTTCTGCAACCTCTAATCAACAGTATTGTCTAGAAATAGACTGGTCTACAACCTCTCAACAGTATTGTATAGAAATAGATTGGTCTGCAACCTATCATCTACAGTATTGTCTAGAAATAGACTGCTCTACAATACTTCATCAAAGGTATTTCTAGAAATAGACTGGTCTACTATTCTTCATCAACAGTATTGTCTAGAAATATACTGGTCTACTTCCTCTCATCAACAGTATTGTCTAGAAATAGACTGGTCTACAACCTCTCATCAACATTATTGTCTAGAAATAAACTGGTCTGCAACCTATCATCTACAGTATTGTATAGAAATAGACTGGTCTACAATCATCTCTTCAACAGTAATGTCTAGAAATAGACTGGTCAACAATCCTCTCATCAACAGTATTGTCTAGAAATAGACTTGTCTGCAACTCTCTCAACAGTATTGTCTAGAAATAGACTGGTCTACATCCTCTCATCAACAGTATTGTCTAGAAATAGATTGGTCTGCAACCTCTCATCAACAGTATTGTATAGAAATAGACTGGTATATACCTCCATCAACAGTATTGTATAGAAATAGACTGGTCTGCAACCTCTCATCACCAGTATTGTCTAGAAATAGACTGGTCTACAACCTCTCATCAACAGTAATGTCTAGAAATAGACTGGTCTACAACCTCTTATCAACAGTAATGTCTAGAAATAGACTGGTCTACAATCCTCTCATCAACAGTAAAGTCTAGAAATAGACTGGTCTACAACCTCTCATCAACAGTATTGTCTAGAAATAGAGTGGTCTACAACCTCTCATCAACAGTAATGCCTGAAAATAGACTGGTCTACAACCTCTCATCGACAGTAAATTCTAGAAATAGACTGGTCTGCAACCTCTCATCAACAGTATTGTCTAGAAATAGACTGGTCTATAACCTCTCAACAGTATTGTCTAGAAATAGACTGGTCTACAACCTCTCATCAACAGTATTGTATAGAATTGGACTGGTCTACAACCTCTCATCAACAGTATTGTCTAGAAATAGACTGGTCTATAACCTCTCATCAACAGTATTGTCTAGAAATAAATTGGTCTACAACCTCTCATCAACAGTATTGTCTAGAAATAGACTGGTCTACAACCTCTCATCAACAGTATTGTCTAGAAAAGACTGGTCTACAATCTCTCAACAGTATTGTATAGAAATAGACTGGTCTGCAACCTCTCATCTACAGTATTGGCCAGAAATAGACTGGTCTACAATACTTCATCAACGGTATTTCTAGAAATAGACTGGTCTACAATCCTTCATCAACAGTATTGTCTAGAAATAGACTGGTCTATAACCTCTCATCAACAGTATTGTCTAGAAATTGACTGGTCTACAACCTCTCATCATTGGTACTGTCTAGAAATAGACTGGTCTACAATCCTTCATCAACGGTATTGTCTAGAAATAGACTGGTCTACAATCCTTAAACAACAGTATTGTGTAGAAATAGGTCTATAACCTCTCATCAACAGTAATGTCTAGAAATAGACTGGTCTATAACCTCTCATCAACAGTAATGTCTAGAAATAGACTGGACTATAACCTCTAATCAACAGTAATGTCTAGAAATAGACTGGTCTACATCCTCTCATCAACAGTATTGTCTAGAAATAGACTGGTCTACAATCCTCTCATCAACAGTAATGTCTAGAAATAGACTGGTCTATACCTCTCATCAACGGTAATGTATAGAAATAGACTGGTCTACATCCTCTCATCAACAGTATTGTCTAGAAATAGACTGGTCTACAACCTCTCATCAACAGTATTGTCAAGAAATAGACTGGTCTGCAACCTATCATCAACAGTATTGTATAGAAATAGACTGGTCTACAATCCTCTCATCAACAGTAATGTCAAGAAATAGACTGGTCTACAATCCTCTCATCAACAGTAATGTCTAGAAATAGACTGGTCTACAATCCTCTCATCAACAGTATTGTCTAGAAATAAACTGGTCTACAATCCTCTCATCAACAGTAATGTCTAAAAAATAGACTGGTCTGCAACCTCTCATCAACAGTATTGTATAGAAATAGACTGGTATGCAACCTCTCATCAACCGTATTGTATAGAAATAGACTGGTCGGCAACCTCTCATCAACAGTAATGTCTAGAAATAGACTTGTCTGCAATCCCCTGATCAACAGTATTGTCTAGAAATAGACTGGTCTACAATCCTCTCATCAACAGTAATGTCTAGAAATAGACTGGTCTATAACCTCTCATCAACAGTAATGTCTAGAAATAGACTGATCAACAATCCTATCAACAGTATTGTCTAGAAATAGACTTGTCTGCAAGCTCTAATCAACAGTATTGTCTAGAAATAGACTGGTCTACATCCTATCATCAACAGTATTGTCTAGAAATAGATTGGTCTGCAACCTGTCATCAACAGTATTGTATAGAAATAAGACTGGTATGCAACCTCTCATCAACAGTATTGTATAGAAATAGACTGGTCTGCAACCTCTCATCACCAGTATTGTCTAGAAATAGACTGGTCTACAACCTATCATCAACAGTATTGTATAGAAATAGACTGGTCTACAATCCTCTCATCAACAGTAATGTCTAGAAATAGACTGGTCAACAATCCTATCAACAGTATTGTCTAGAAATAGACTTGTCTGCAACCTATAATCAACAGTATTGTCTAGAAATAGACTGGTCTACATCCTATCATCAACAGTATTGTCTAGAAATAGATTGGTCTGCAAACTCTCATCAACAGTATTGTATAGAAATAGACTGGTATGCAACCTCTCATCAACAGTATTGTATAGAAATAGACTGGTCTGCAACCTCTCATCACCAGTATTGTCTAGAAATAGACTGGTCTACAACCTCTCACCAACAGTATTGTCTTGAAATAGACTGGTCTACAACATCTCATCAACAGTAATGTCTAGAAATAGACTGGTCTACAACCTCTTATCAACAGTAATGTCTAGAAATAGACTGGTCTACAATCCTCTCATCAACAGTAATGTCTAGAAATAGACTGGTCTACAACCTCTCATCAACAGTATTGTCTAGAAATAGAGTGGTCTACAACCTCTCATCAACAGTAATGCCTGAAAATAGACTGGTCTACAACCTCTCATAAACAGTAAATTCTAGAAATAGACTGGTCTGCAACCTCTCATCAACAGTATTGTCTAGAAATAGACTGGTCTATAACCTCTCAACAGTATTGTCTAGAAATAGACTGGTCTACATCCTCTCATCAACAGTATTGTCTAGAAATAGACTGGTCTACAACCTCTCATCAACAGTATTGTTTAGAAATAGACTGGTCTGCAACCTATCATCAACAGTATTGTATAGAAATAGACTGGTCTACAATCCTCTCATAAACAGTAATGTCTAGAAATAGACTGGTCTACAATCCTCTAATCAACAGTATTGTCTAGAAATAAACTGGTCTACAATCCTCTCATCAACAGTAATGTCTAGAAATAGACTGGTCTGCAATCCTCTCATCAACAGTAATGTCTAGAAATAGACTGGTCTGCAACCTCTCATCAACAGTATTGTCTAGAAATAGACTGGTCTACAACCTCTCAACAGTATTGTATAGAAATAGACTGGTCTGCAACCTATCATCTACAGTATTGTCTAGAAATAGACTGGTCTACAATATTTCATCAAAGGTATTTCTAGAAATAGACTGGTCTACAATTCTTCATCAACAGTATTGTCTAGAAATAGACTGGTCTATAACTTCATCAAACGTATTGTCTAGAAATAGACTGGTCTACAACATCTCATCAATGGTATTGTCTAGAAATAGACTGGTCTACAATCCTTCATCAACGGTATTGTCTAGAAATAGACTGGTCTACAATCCTTAATCAACAGTATTTCTAGAAATAGACTGGTCTACAATCCTTAATCAACAGTATTGTCTAGAAATAGACTGGTCTATAACCTCTCATCAACAGTAATGTCTAGAAATAGACTGGTCTATAACCTCTCATCAACAGTAATGTCTAGAAATAGACTGGCCTATAACCTCTCATCAACAGTAATGTCTAGAAATAGACTGGTCTAACCTCTAATCAACAGTATTGTCTAGAAATAGACTGGTCTACAATCCTCTCATCAACAGTAATGTCTAGAAATAGACTGGTCTTCTCTATCAACAGTATTGTCTAGAAATAGACTTGTCTGCAACCTATAATCAACAGTATTGTCTAGAAATAGACTGGTCTACATCCTATCATCAACAGTATTGTCTAGAAATAGATTGGTCTGCAAACCTCATCAAACAGTATTGTTAGAAATAGACTGGTATGCAACCTCTCATCAACAGTATTGTATAGAAATAGACTGGTCTGCAACCTCTCATCACCAGTATTGTCTAGAAATAGATTGGTCTACAACCTCTCACCAACAGTATTGTCTTGAAATAGACTGGTCTACAACATCTCATCAACAGTAATGTCTAGAAATAGACTGGTCTACAACCTCTTATCAACAGTAATGTCTAGAAATAGACTGGTCTACAATCCTCTCATCAACAGTAATGTCTAGAAATAGACTGGTCTACAACCTCTCATCAACAGTATTGTCTAGAAATAGAGTGGTCTACAACCTCTCATCAACAGTAATGCCTGAAAATAGATGGTCTAAACTCTCATAAACAGTAAATTCTAGAAATAGACTGGTCTGCAACCTCTCATCAACAGTATTGTCTAGAAATAGACTGGTCAATAACCTCTCAACAGTATTGTCTAGAAATAGACTGGTCTACATCCTCTCATCAACAGTATTGTCTAGAAATAGACTGGTCTACAACCTCTCATCAACAGTATTGTTTAGAAATAGACTGGTCTGCAACCTATCATCAACAGTATTGTATAGAAATAGACTGGTCTACAATCCTCTCATAAACAGTAATGTCTAGAAATAGACTGGTCTACAATCCTCTAATCAACAGTATTGTCTAGAAATAAACTGGTCTACAATCCTCTCATCAACAGTAATGTCTAGAAATAGACTGGTCTGCAATCCTCTCATCAACAGTAATGTCTAGAAATAGACTGGTCTGCAACCTCTCATCAACAGTATTGTCTAGAAATAGACTGGTCTACAACCTCTCAACAGTATTGTATAGAAATAGACTGGTCTGCAACCTATCATCTACAGTATTGTCTAGAAATAGACTGGTCTACAATACTTCATCAAAGGTATTTCTAGAAATAGACTGGTCTACAATTCTTCATCAACAGTATTGTCTAGAAATAGACTGGTCTATAACCTCTCATCAAACGTATTGTCTAGAAATAGACTGGTCTACAACATCTCATCAATGGTATTGTCTAGAAATAGACTGGTCTACAATCCTTCATCAACGGTATTGTCTAGAAATAGACTGGTCTACAATCCTTAATCAACAGTATTTTCTAGAAATAGACTGGTCTACAATCCTTAATCAACAGTATTGTCTAGAAATAGACTGGTCTATAACCTCTCATCAACAGTAATGTCTAGAAATAGACTGGTCTATAACCTCTCATCAACAGTAATGTCTAGAAATAGACTGGCCTATAACCTCTCATCAACAGTAATGTCTAGAAATAGACTGGTCTACATCCTCTAATCAACAGTATTGTCTAGAAATAGACTGGTCTACAATCCTCTCATCAACAGTAATGTCTAGAAATAGACTGGTCTATAACCTCTCATCAACAGTATTGTCTAGAAATAGACTTGTCTGCAACCTCTCATCAACAGTATTGTCTAGAAATAGACTGGTCTACATCCTCTCATCAACAGTATTGTCTAGAAATAGATTGGTCTGAAACCTCTCATCAACAGTATTGTATAGAAATAGACTGGTATGCAACCTCTCATCAACAGTATTGTATAGAAATAGACTGGTCTGCAACCTCTCATCACCAGTATTGTCTAGAAATAGACTGGTCTACAACCTCTCACCAACAGTATTGTCTTGAAATAGACTGGTCTACAACCTCTCATCAACAGTAATGTCTAGAAATAGACTGGTCTACAACCTCTCATCAACAGTATTGTCTAGAAATAGACTGGTCTGCAACCTATGATCAACAGTATTGTCTAGAAATAGACTGGTCTATAACCTCTCAACAGTATTGTCTAGAAATAGACTGGTCTACAACCTTTCATCAAAAGTATTGTATAGAATTGGACTGGTCTACAACCTCTCATCAACAGTATTGTCTAGAAATAGACTGGTCTATAACCTCTCATCAACAGTATTGTCTAGAAATAAATTGGTCTACAAACTCTCATCAACAGTATTGTCTAGAAATAGACTGGTCTATCCCCTCTTAACAACAGTATTGTCTAGAAATAGTCTGGTCTATAACCTCTAATCAACAGTAATGTCTAGAAATAGACTGGTCTACAACCTCTCAACAGTATTGTATAGAAATAGACTGGTCTACAATACTTCATCAACGGTATTTATAGAAATAGACTGGTCTACAATCCTTCATCAACAGTATTGTCTAGAAATAGACTGGTCTAAAACCTCTCATCAACAGTATTGTCTAGAAATTGACTGGTCTACAACCTCTCATCAATGGTACTGTCTAGAAATAGACTGGTCTACAATCCTTCATCAACGGTATTGTCTATAAATAGACTGGTCTACAATCCTTAATCAATAGTATTGTCTAGAAATAGGTCTATAACCTCTCATCAACAGTAATGTCTAGAAATAGACTGGTCTATAACCTCTCATCAACAGTAATGTATAGAAATAGACTGGTCTACATCCTCACATCAACAGTATTGTCTAGAAATAGACTGGTCTACATCCTTTCATCAACAGTATTGTCTAGAAATAGACTGGTCTACAATCCTCTCATCAACAGTAATGTCTAGAAATAGACTGGTCTATAACCTCTCATCAACAGTAATGTATAGAAATAGACTGGTCTACATCCTCTCATCAACAGTATTGTCTAGAAATAGACTGGTCTACAACCTCTCATCAACAGTATTGTATAGAAATAGACTGTTCTGCAACCTCTCATCAACAGTAATGTCTAGAAATAGACTGGTCTACATTCCTCTCATCAACGGTAATGTCTAGAAATAGACTGGTCTACAACCTCTCAACAGTATTATCTAGAAATAGACTGGTCTGCAACCTCTCATCAACAGTATTGTATAGAAATAGACTGTTCTGCAACCTCTCATCAACATTATTGTCTAGAAATAGACTGGTCTATAACCTCTCATCAACAGTAATGTATAGAATTAGACTGGTCTACATCCTCTCATCAACAGTATTGTCTAGAAATAGACTGGTCTACAACCTCCCATCAACAGTATTGTATAGAAATAAACTGGTCTACAATCCTCTCATCAACAGTTATGTCTAGAAATAGACTGGTCTGCAACCTCTCATCAACAGTAATGTCTAGAAATAGACTGGTCTACATTCCTCTCATCAACGGTAATGTCTAGAAATAGATTGGTCTGCATCTACTTTCATCAACAGTTCTAGTCTTTCACTCGGCCCAGGTAACCATTAACATGTATAAACTATTAAACACAAGAACAGAGCGGGTGTTTGTTACTGGGGAGGTACTGCCCGGAGGTGTAATATCCTGGATGTGGAGAGGGAGAAGCCAAAGACATTTGTTCTGTGTATTGTGTGGGAACACCTCATCAGTTCCCAACCTTTTTTCACTTGCATACCCTTGGCAGCTCATTTCCATCAATTGTGCCCTTAATATTGGATTGTTGCAACTGAACATAAATGGGCTAGTGATGGGATTAAAAAATTATGTGTTAATAAGGTGAATAAACAGTGTATATGTTTTACATTTTATTTATTTATTAATAGGTATAATAACTCTTTTATGTTTGAAAATGAAATTATTTTCTCAATGTCAAATATAGAAGAAGACCTGCACCACCCCTCACTATAGTGTTGAGTTAATTTCACAATTTTTGCTGTGATCTTTTGCCCTACACTGCTGGCATATATAGATTTTTCTGTCATTATTCGCGTCCCCCAAAGGTCCTAGCGTGTACCCCATGTTAGGAACCGCTGTATTAAATGAAGATACCATGGTTTCACTAACCAAATAGTGCATTTGGTAAACAACAGATAATGGAGCTAGCTAGTTACATTGAGTATGTGTTTAAAGTATGACTTGTGATCCATGCTGTGGAAACCCAGGGTAGTATGAAAAGTGATGTCAATTTCAGGGGCGGTCAACATTCCATGGGGGAGCGGGTGAATAGCACACTTGGGGTAGAATTTTGTTTTCACTTTAACTTTCGACTTATTCATTGTATAGAGATTTAAAAAAATGTAATGTTTTCTATTAGGTAGGGTGTTTTTGTTGGCAACTTAAACTAACCTAAATTTTACTACTACTTACACTTTAACAATGAAGAGGCTTTAATCTGAAATAATAATATTTATCCAAATAAGTAATGATTTATTATGCATATAAAAAATTTAAATTTACACACACAATACACTTTTAAGTTAAATTTTTAAAATCAAAAGTTAAATGTTTAAATAATCACTAGTCCTCAAAAGAATGTTATTTACCTCAAAATGCAAAGTTAAGCACAACTATCTTACTCCCCGCTCTTTTCTTCGCCAATAATTAGTTCGTTGTTGTTGGGGTCCTTGCCGCCGTTAGAGTGACAGGAATAGTACACACAGCACCAAGTTTTGTTTAAATTACAAGAGCAAGAACTTTTTTAATATAAATTTTGACACTTATACAGGAATAGTATATTTTTTGGAAAAACAAACTGTTTCATTAAAAGAGGTTGTACATTACCTTTAGAATCTGTAGTGTAGCCAAATATCAACAAATCAAGTGGCTCGACAAATGTATTTAAAGAATTCTCCCCCTAACATGAAGTTAATTTAATACTAAGAGGACATGAAGTTGAAAACTATCAGAAGTGCAGGGTAGAGAGCCAATATTATTTAAGACATTACGGTTGGCCCAAAATAAAATGTGTCTACTCGAATCACAAGTTTGTCCAGGTTTCTTGGTAAGCTGTAAATATAACAACTCAAGTACTTTTAGTTGAGTTTAAGAAATGTAAAGTATCAATCATTACGGTTGGCTTTGCAGATTTTTGAGCTCCTTTTATTGGGCCCAGCTTACTTGTTGTGTCACACACTGTCAGAGCATGTAACACTGGCACAACTTCACTAACTCCATTCCTATATACTCTGAAGCAATGTGGCACCCAAGACATCATCTATTTTCATTGACCCCAACAATAATTATACAATGAATCAAATAGTCGAAACTATTATATTTGATCCTTTACAATTATAGTAATTGTGCAAAGGGCAGCAATAAGCCAACTACTGAGTCAAAGGTGCCGCGTTATCTGATAGCTTGTGATTTTAATAAATCACACATTTGTAGCCGACGATTTCCGCACGTCCATCATAGATTCTGCCTTAAAATATGAGAGAAGAATGACCCTGGTCACGGGACAATCCCTGGATAGCTCAGTGGTTAGAGCATTGGAGTACTAAGCCAAAGGTCCTGGGTTGCCGTGTCCAGGTGTCATTTTTCAATTTTCAGAAAATCATACAAAGGCCAGCACAACAAAATGTTCTGAATGATTCCAAAAATTGAATTATAAGTGTAGAAACGTCAGTGTCAGGACTGTGAGTAACAATTCTTCATGGATAGTTCTGTTGAACAGCTTCATAAGCATGAAAGAACATTCTAGAATCAGTCTCTGAATGATTACTTGCCAGATGTGTCACCCTGGAAACATGTTTTAGTTGTTTTACTCAACGCATTCGGTTCCATCCAAAAAGCCTCCACCAATAACAAGAAAACAGCCCTTTGGAATCTGAATATTCTGTAAAATTAAATTTGATAGGAACAGATATGAGTTTTGTTTTTCCTTAATGTGAGTCTGGACCACTGTTTTGGAAGTTGTGTGATCTTTCATTTTACACTCACAATTAGTGAATTGCATATAACTAGAATGGGTAGTAAGACGCGGTGCTAATAATAATAATTAGTGAATCTTCACCAGCTGATCTTCTCTCTTGCTCTGCAAACTTTATGGATGATTCCTTGTGTCTAAAACTATGTCACTGCATGTAATAACCACAGAGGGCACTGAATGTATGAGTGCCATGCCATATAAATGTGTAGCGTTTCTCGACTAAAAGGAAGTATTTTCATATTTCTTATGCAATTTCTCTCTATTGCAATTTTGTTCATCAAGTCTTTTTTCTTCTTCTTCTTTTGAGAATGGAATCTTGAAAGATAACTGTTGATTGACTCCAACAATTTATCAAATAACTCTTTTCATCTTGGGGAAGTTATGGAACTTCTTTAGCTCATGCTTTAATGTATGATTTGCAGATAAAGCCTTTCATATGAAAGTCATGGGACTTTATTTTATCCTTTAAACTGTTAACTACAGTGTCCGTAAACTTTGCAGAGACTTCTAGAAACCATTCAATTACTATTGCTGACTTAAATTTTTCTCGTAAATGTGAAAATAGCAGTACGTCTCCAAATTTGTCAATTAATAATTTTTTCAGCATCCTGTTATCAATAACTAGCTCTGAACTATCAAATGTACTTAATTAATTAATCCTACATGTTAAGAAACTTATTTCAAAGCAATAATATTGCAGGTCAACATCAATTTCCCTAAACAACTTTTCAAATGCAATGTCAAGGGCAAATTGGCTCATGAATAATTTCTTTGTCAAATCTTTTTTCAAATTATATGTATTAAAATACTCAAGCATATATATCTTGTGGTAATAAGCGTCAACAGAAAAAACCTCCTGATAAGTTTCACAACAGCTTAAACGAGTATATACATCATCTTGATTTTCATGACATACCACTGATAACTATCAATTTCACAGACCCTGTATGATAGGATCTTTCGTTTTCATAACTTGTTGACAAATTACGCACTTAGTCATATCATTTTTGGGCAGCAAACACCAAATTGAACTCTTAAGCTATGAACCGTATGGTTTGTGTTAATTTTAGACTTTAATAACAAGTTGTTTTTCACAAATTTTGATATTATTTTCACTAGTGTAAGACGCCTAACAAGGATTACGGTGCCATGTCAAATTTAATATTACCTCATTGTCCTCAAAACATGAGTTGATTCGCTCTACCACATCATACTTCCCTCTAGCTGCATTAATTTCAATTTTCCTATAGCTGTCTTGACCTGCTTTTGAGACCACAAAACACTTCTTACTATCTTATTGACACAAAATGCATAGTTTCGGGTCAAAAGTTTTACATTTTTTACAATCACTGGCAGTACAAGGCATTGTTATTTGAATGTACTACCAACCCACATAAAATAGTACTTGTTTGTGAGATGTAACACAATATTATGAGAAGTACTAGAAAGTTATATACACTTAAATTCACTGTTGGAAAAATATATCAACTGATCACCTTGAGACATGTAAACAGACTGCAGGCTTTTGTAAACTGTAGGCCTACAGTGCACGTGTCTGGTGGTGTGTTATGCTTTGATTGACCGGCAGCTGTCCAAAGAAATACGGTCGTTATGCAGTAGCTGGTTACTTCTGGCCAATTCCACCCCAAGCGCAATATTCACCCTGTCCGCCACAAGTTGTTGACCATCCCCGGAATTGACAACATCACTTTTCATAATCGCCTGGGTCTCCGTAACATTGATCAGAGGTGAAACAAGCGCAATATTCAACCTGTCCCCCACAAGTTGTTGACCATCCCCGGAATTGACAACATCACTTTTCATAATCGCCTGGGTCTCCGTAACATTGATCAGAGGTAAAACAAGCGCAATATTCACCCTGTCCCCCACAAGTTGTTGACCATCCCCGGAATTGACAACATCACTTTTCATAATCGCCTGGGTCTCCGTAACATTGATCAGAGGTAAAACAAGCGCAATATTCACCCTGTCCCCCACAAGTTGTTGACCATCCCCGGAATTGACAACATCACTTTTCATAATCGCCTGGGTCTCCGTAACATTGATCAGAGGTGAAACAAGCGCAATATTCACCCTGTCCCCCACAAGTTGTTGACCATCCCCGAAATTGACAACATCACTTTTCATAATCGCCTGGGTCTCCGTAACATTGATCAGAGGTGAAACAAGCGCAATATTCAACCTTTCCCCCACAAGTTGTTGACCATCCCCGGAATTGACAACATCACTTTTCATAATCGCCTGGGTCTCCGTAACATTGATCAGAGGTGAAACAAGCGCAATATTCAACCTTTCCCCCACAAGTTGTTGACCATCCCCGGAATTGACATCACTTTTCATAATCGCCTGGGTCTCCGTAACATTGATCAGAGGTGAAACAAGCGCAATATTCAACCTTTCCCCCACAAGTTGTTGACCATCCCCGGAATTGACAACATCACTTTTCATAATCGCCTGGGTCTCCGTAACATTGATCAGAGGTGAAACAAGCGCAATATTCAACCTTTCCCCCACAAGTTGTTGACCATCCCCGGAATTGACAACATCACTTTTCATAATAGCCTGGGTCTCCGTAACATTGATCAGAGGTGAAACAAGCGCAATATTCAACCTTTCCCCACAAGTTGTTGACCATCCCCGGAATTGACAACATCACTTTTCATAATCGCCTGGGTCTCCGTAACATTGATCAGAGGTGAAACAAGCGCAATATTCAACCTTTCCCCCACAAGTTGTTGACCATCCCCGGAATTGACAACATCACTTTTCATAATCGCCTGGGTCTCCGTAACATTGATCAGAGGTGAAACTCCATCATACTTGAAATGCACACTCAATGTAAGCTAGTACCGGGTCTAAAAAGTCATTCTGTAAAATGTAAACAAGTGTTGGCCCAAAAGAGTATCATGTATGATTAAATTAATAAATTGGTAACAATTAAATAAATAACACCAAATTCAATCCATATTTGATAGGTAACTTAACTTTCAAATAAAACATTTTATACTTGTATCATAGTTAAATGCAAATTATACAAAACTTATTTTACTGAAAAATGTTATAATAATCTTTTTTAAACACATTGTTAGCAATATAATTTAATCAAAATAAAATTTAAAATATACCATCAAGATTTTCTTTAAGAATCTATAAGCATTTATATTTAAAAATACAAACAAACTAATTGAGCAATTATTATGTTCTATAAAGCAATGAAGGAAGGTTGGTTACCCTGAGCCTGTGCCAGCGAGATTCATGGTGGTTATTAGAGGAACGGTGGTTCACTGTAGCCAACAAGTTCCTGTGGCATTCCTTTTATTGGGAAATTAAAACCAAAACAATTTGTCTCAGTAATGATACACATATCACTAAAATAAATATAATATTCACCAAGAAAAAAAATATTTTAGTCACTATTTACACTAATATAATTATGTGGGTCACTATTCACATTAGCGTGGAGCGATCTCCCACGTTAAAATTCTTTTTTCTTCAAATCAAAATGGAGCGTGTGGAAAAGTTGATGTACCAAATTATCACCCTTAATATAAAAAATCTTTAAAAAATAGTAATATTTAATACTACACCAAAATCATTAAACATTTTAAGAAAAGAAATATTGTATTTTTTCTATTTTTTTTAACTTCTAAAAATATCAAAATATTATTAATATCAATTTAAACAAATCAGTTTTTTATATTTATCACTTTAATACTACAATTCATTATTATTTAATATCTAACCAGCTTTATTAAGAATTTTTAAGCTAAAACTGAAGTTTGAAACTTATGCTAATTTCTGCTCATTAAATATATTTGTTTCTACGTATTTATTCCACTAGAAGCTAGTTAGTGACACCTGTGTAGAGGTTGCTGGGAAGGCAACTAAACAATGGGAATTAGCTTCAATTATGATTATATACCAATATGAGGTAGTGAGAGAAATTAAATCATAGCATGATAAACTGTATGCATCAAAATAAAACTTTGAACGTTATTGTGAAAGGATAGAGCTAATTATTCAGAGTGTTGACTTAGCAAGATGCAAGGGTGAAGTTGTTGCCTTTTTTAACCGTGAAAAACTGAGAAAACTCCTGAATACAAAAGTAATTTTTTTGCTTGATCAACGCACTAACCTAAAGATGGCTAATGCCAGCAGCGATTTAAAACCCACATAAAAAACTTTATAGAATAAAGTGAAAGAGGAAACATGGTCTGGATTAGGAAGAAAAAAAAAATACAAATTATGTATGTTCCTTCCATCAGACACACCAAGTAAGAAAGAAACACTCTTCAAACAACGCAATAAACTTAACCGAGTGAGTACCTCACCAACAAATATTGGTGTATTCCGTGGTTGCTTGCCATTTCTGACAGCTGGAGCGGTGATTGCCTCAGCCACACTCCAAGACATTGGCTTGGTTTCTGAAAGAGGCGATCAAAAGCTGTGGACAGAAGTAAAACTAGATAACCAGACAAAATGAAAGAACTCTATCAAATAATATCCCCATGGATATTGAATACAAGCAAATAGGTTTATATTTTGATGGGTGTAACGATAAAACTCTCGTCATGGAAGACTCAAGGAAAAGAGTTATTTTAGAGAAGCATACAAGCTTGATAAAGAAACCAGGATCAAGTGTATGGGTCATCTGTCCTTGAGGTCTAGAAGGGCATTAATTGTAAGTGAAGAAATGCAGAACTTTTTAACAAGAAATAATATTGATGACCATAAAATTGTTGTTATTGGCTGTGACGGAAAACTGTGATTAATAATGGAGTAAAAGGAGGTGTCATTCGATGTCCGGAATAAGAATTTGTAAATCCATTAGAGTGGTTTGTTTGCCAACTGCATGCGAATGAGCTTTGTGCCCCACATCTTCGAGCAGCTTGACAATACTACAAGTGGACCTCAACATTCTACAGGACATGTTGGTAAACCCCTGTGAACTTCTCCTCTTGTGTTCCACTCTCCCAGAAATTTCCAATAAAAAAGAATAAAGCAAGGATCAACTTTGTTTATTGGACATATGTGTGAAGCAATCAACTCTGGGTCTTGTTCTGAAGGTCTGTCTAAAAGAAACCCAGGTAAGATTCTCGGTGGCTGACAGTGGCAAACAGAATTATCAGACTTTAAATTTTATCAACTGCACTTTTTATTAATTCTAGCAACTTCCATAGTCAAGGTTTATGCAATTAAGATTCAGCCATTATGTATCTCCGGAGCTAAACATTTGCATCAAACCATGATTCTGTCACGGTATTTACCAAACTCATTAAGGGCAGTAATTAAACTAGTAATTAAACGAAAAGGGTTTTTTTGGACATCCAGAAAATATTCCGATTGCCTTGTTAGCTGATGACAGGGAAAACATAAAATGGTTGGCATTGCGTTGAGTTTTAAAAGCATGCCAGGAAAAGAACCCTTAAAGCAGTATTCATACTTTTGAGATTCCTAAGTTTAACTTTGAAGCTATGGACTACATTGACATCATACATTGGGCTCAAGTGACACTCACTGAACCACCATTAACAAAACAGTTAGATGCTAAAGTTATTTCAGGGTGCATCGTAAATACAAAATCTGCAGATAATATCTTATCAACAAATATAAAGCTATTCCCTTGTCACACTCAAGCCACTGAAGGGTGTGTAAAATTAGTAACAAAAGCTTTCGCTGCTGTTTGTGGGCCTTCCAGATGGTATGGATTTATTAAAACTTGTTCAGTCCTGCAAACAAATGCCAGTTTTTAGCACCAAAATGCAATAAGACACTATTGTATTGATTACCAGTGTGATTTCAACGTAATGTGATTGTGTTTTCATTAATATAACACCCTTCTTTATTAGACAATTTTGACTTATTTTTCAAAACTTTGGTGGCCTTGGGGCAGTATAGTGAAATTTAATTTGATTTGTTTTTCAGTTGTTATTGTGTGGTTTAAGAACAACTTTCTCACATCGCCCAAAAACAATTATACAGACGACCTTAAAAACCAGACTAACTAAACTACAGGAAATGTGGGCGAGATTATGTTGATGTAATCACGAGTATTTGTGTGGCAAGCTCACCAGTGTGATAAGATGGAGATTGGGTCTATTAGACTATCCCCACATTGAATAAAAATCTAGTCAAAAAGTTTCAAACAAAATCTTGAGGATAATATAAAATTTTAGAAGTGTTCAATGAGTCACAGTAAAATTACAGCTTCCTTTTCGATGTATAGATGGGTTGAAACCTCGTGTAATTAGAGGCCATGACTACATCCCCAACGAGACCAATGTGGGACCATGATGAGCCCAACGCCAACAGTTATGACAGCTGACAATGCCCGATCAGAAATCTCACGAGACACCGCACATTTGTACCATCACACAGTGTGAATACAGCCAAACCAAAACAAGGGAAGAGTACACCCGTATTCATATAATTTGAGAGCAAGAAAGTAAACAATTTGAATAAAAGTGGCAGGTTTTGTGGGGAGAAATAATCAAAGTGTTTCATGTTTTATTTGCGAGCAACTGTTTGATACCAATGACAAAGGAAAAAAGATGGGGGTGATACAAGTGGGGTACCCAACAGAAGAAAGAGACAAGTTTGAGGAAGACCAAGAAAGGAATATGTGAAACAAGTGTCAGATAGTAATGGGGGATCTGAATGCAAAAGTAGGAAAAGAGAGAGGAGAGCTTAATGAGGTGTTAGGGAAAGAAGGATGAGGCGAGAGAAATGAGGAGGGTAGAAGGCTGTTGGAGCTATGAGCAAGAAATAAGGTGAAAGTGGCAAACAGCTGGCATAAGAAGGGAAGAGAAAGTCATAAGGTTATTAGAATGGTACAGTTGGGATGGGGATAAAAAGTCAATGATAGACTACTTTCTCAAGGATGAAGAAATGCAAAGGTAGACCTTAAACATCAAGGTAATACCAAGCATCTCCTTTGGTGGCAGACATAAAGGGATGGAAATATAGGAGAAAGGAAGTAAGACAAGAAAGAATAATAAGGATGTGGAGGATACAAAATTAAAACGAGACTTGTAAGAAAAAACATAAATTTGACTATCAAATTTGTAGTTTTGATACAAAAAAAACCATAAAACAAAAGGTCATTGTCACAATAAATTAATAAATATGCACATAGGGAAATATTTTATTGTATTAATAAGAAAATTATGCATTCTAATACAAATACTTGGTTAGTATACTAAATTTTGTTTTAAACTTTAAATTCTAATCTTAGACTACCACTGCTTGCAAAATAGTAACGTTGTTCACTTCAACTAGAAAGTTATGATAGAGATTTAGTAACACACGCAAGACCTGAAAGCATTCTTCTGTCATTGTTGCAAGAAGCCATGTCTTAAGTATACCAAGATCTGATAAAGAGCGCTCTCCACTGGTAACACTAACTCGAAGAGATATTTTCATAATTAAATTAATTCTGGGGTGGATGTCTTTGTCACAAGCTAGAAGTATCCTATGTATTTGATGGAATTACTGCCCAATGTCTTTTTAACATGACCACTTTGCTCTCCAGGATTTAAACTCTGCAATGAGTATTTTCTCAAACAATACTTATCCCTTATCGAGAATAAAGACGTGTCTTTGGGAACATGCTTTGACATATATTGAGTTTTCATTGTTTTTTTGTTTTTTTGTTTTGCAAATTCAGGCATTTAATAATAATATTTACTACCCGTTCGGGTTATACGCTTTAAGTACTAATTACGCTAATGGATTAGGAATTGGGAAGGTTGAATTATAGGAAGTGTACCCGCATTTGCGTGGAGGGAGAGTGGAAAACCCTTTAGGAAAAACCAACCCCAGTTCACCCGACCGAGATTCGAACCTCGATTTCCCCGTCCTCGGCGGTCGAGCTCAACACGACAAACGCGTTAGCTAACAGGCATTTAACATGCTCTTTAAGAGTTTTTGAGTGAAACGAGTTCTTTAAGCTTCAAAATATGGTCCAGCATAGGAATGCCGATTTTAAGGTTGAAGAAGAAGTTTACTCCTTATGAAAGATTGTTTGAAAGTTCCTCTGATAGTTTACAAATATTGGAACCTTAAGTTCTGTTTGCATGCCTTCAGTTAATTTTGTAGCAAATTGAAAGATCTACAACAAATCTTTTACAGTCACTATGTTTTTTTATCTATCACAGAAGTTAAGAATACGTTGTGTAGTGTTGATATTAAGATTGATCTCTTGAAATGCATGGCTCAAGGAGAGAGTATGTGAAAGTATATCAGCAAGGCAAACAACCTCTATCATAAATTCTGTATCACACATTGCGGAAAGGAGAATCTTTGAGTTGGATTAATATGTTACATTTTCAAGGGTATATTAAATACCAAGATATTCATCACTATATTGCAGAATGCCATGATACCATTTGATCCACCGCATCTAACTGATACAGAGAAAAACGATATCACAGCCCTCTTAGTTCCCACCCCATTTGGTATGTCAATGACAATTAAAGATTTCAAAATAGAAAGATAAAGGGCAATAAACATAATTGTGTGCCTTATTTTAATTTTTGCCACTGCACCACATATTTATTTAAGTATTTACGATAGCACAACCATCCGTTGCAATACTAACAAAGCCATTTAGATTAAAAGCAAGATTCTGTAGGAGGGGGAGCCCATTAAGTGCAATATCATCACCACTCAATTTGTGATCCTCATCACATAATCAGGTACAAATTATTTTTGCTCTGTCTCCAAATTACTGTATTATTTATTAGCATGAAGAACCAGAAAACCATGAAAATCTTTTCTAACATGTCCATCATTAACAAATTTAAGAGCAAAGGTCAATTGAGTTTTGTGCAAAACATATGTTATTTCATCAAACTTTACACTATATACCTCAGCATTCTATACTTGATTGACCATTGACGATTGACAATCAACGCCAACATTTCTTCACCACAGCACATAATTGGTTCATTCTGTGTTACCTTACTTATGTCCATGGTACGTGAGGATGCTATTTTAATATGATCTTTGAGAATTTTATCCCCTGCTTATTTGTGGAGTTGGATCAATGAACGAAAATACAAGATTGGTCATATAACAAACTTTGATCATCAAGATGATCTCTGAGAAGAGTGTTTTTTTGTCTTCCAACTAATATTGTTGTTTCAATAATTGTAATAAATCTTCACTTATATCTTCAACGTGTTGTAAGCCCTGGTTTAGTACTTGATTAGCAATATATAATTAAGAACATTCACCTACTTTAAGAAAAGGTGTGGCTTGTGATATTGTATGCTTATGATAATCGTCGTTCAAATGAACAGTAAAGATTACATATTTACCAAATAACTTGGAAAAGTTGAGAACATGTTCACTTAGTAGTTTGCTAACCAACCAGTTGTGATAGTGACCTACTTTTGAGTTGAAACCAGTGAGCAGTATTTTCAAAAGTAATCTTTATTAAGATCGGAAATACTAACACGTTCATATTGTTTGGATGTTTTGGGCTGGCATTTCTCTATTTAAGTTGCCCACACTTTATATGTTTGGAATATGGGAAATGTGTGATGTTTCGTTGGAATCCAATGATTCACCAGCAGTTTCTTTTTAGCACTGCTCCTTACTACCCATTTGGGCTATATGCTTGTTGTTTTATTGATTTGTCAATCGTTTTGCCCAAAAAATGACCAATATTTAGCCGAATATAAGAGACTAAGCTAACTTCACCTTGGTAGCACAAGTGTTTCCCAAATTTCTGATGACATGACACAATATTTATTGTTTTGCTGATGTACTGGGTCCATTGCAGGTAAAAATGTCTGAGGTAATACTGGAAGGTTGCATAGCAGTACAGGAGAAGAACTTATCAAGAGTTTGGATTGTTCTCGTCTTTGTATGTAGGTTATTGGTTGCCATGTGAGTGAAAATTAAATAGGTATTCTATCTTGGAAGTTATAGTAATATACGAGGCATGTTTTTTAAGTAAGTATTGTTTTGAAATTAAAAACACACAAGTGTACTTTTTTTTATCAATTTTATTTTTACATGAAAGCCTGTACTTTAATCTACTTTTCAACATAATCTCCACCAATATTAAGGCACTTGTTGTATCGTTCAACCAGTTTTTGAATTCCATTCTCATAGAAATCTGCCGCCTGATTTGATAACCTCTGCAACACGGCCGTTTTGAGGTCATCATCATCATCATCGTCGTGGCGCTGACCACCAAGATGCAGGAACAAGTGGTAGTCACAAGGCGCTAGATCGGGACTGTACGGAGGGTGATCAAGTGGTTTCCAGCCAAATGATGCGATGAGATCTTGGGTACAATTAGCCACATGTGGACGGGCATTGTCATGAAGCAAAACAATCCCCATACTCAGCATGCCTCGCCTTTTGTTTTGGATTGCACGGCGCAGTTTGGTTAAGGTCTCACAATAGGTCTCAGAATTTATTATGTCACCATGAGGTAAAAAATCCACAAGCACCCCCTTCCTAACCCAAAACACGGTACACATAATTTTTCAAGCTGGAATTGTTTGCTTGAACTCTGCTTTTTTGGGTGATGTTGAATGCCACCATTCCATGGATTGTTGTTTTGATTCCGGCGTAACATGAGCCACCCATGTTTCGTCGCCTGTGACAATTTGGCTTAAAAGATGATCACAAAAATCACTGTATTGCTCAAGGAAAGTCGACACACTGGCTAAATGCTTTGTGCACCTCAGTCAACATTTTCGGTACCCAGTGTGAGCACAACTTACGATAATTTAAGTGTTCTGTAACAATTCCATAAAGAACACTTCTTGAAACTTGAGGAAACTCATTAGATAAAGATGAAATCGTAAAGCGTCTGCTCTCTCGAACTTTTCCATCAACATTCTGCACCAAATCTTCAGTAATGACAGAAGGTCGCCCACTTCTTTCCTCATCATGCTTATTCGTGCGGCCATCTTTAAATGCTCTAACCCATTTTCTTACCATTCCTTCGCTCATAATGTTTTCTCCATACACTTCACTGATCTGCCGATGAATTTCAGCCGCTTTCACATCTTTTGCATGAAGAAAACGAATAACAGAGCGTATTTCACAGTTGGCGGGATTTTCTATTGACTGAGTCATTTTAAATACTCACAAACAGAGGTAAACACGGTCGAATACTTCTGTAAGGGCGTCTGTGGCTAGCCAACTGATGGAGGTACTCTACGCGCATGCGCGGAACGGCAGCTGCAACGGCCGAATTTCAAAAAGATACTTACTTTAAAAACACGCCTCATATTAAAGATATTTGATTCTATCCTCTAAGCAGTCTACAAAATATAAAGACAAAAATAATATGGTACATCTTTAATATGTAACAAGGAGAATTTAGTGTATAATACAAATAAACGTGCAATAAAATATGGTAGAGAAAAAATCATTATTTAAAATTAAGTAATTATTAATTTTTTTTTTAACAAACCAGGATTTATTGCTATAGTTATTCTACCCCCATAGTTTAAATATTGCCAACAACTTTACCGTCAAGCCAAACATTAATTCACTTATGTGTATAACCCGAACGGGTAGTAAGACGCGGTGCTAATTATTATTATTATTAATTCACTTGTTTTGTTACTCTTAAAAACAAAGAATAGCCTTATGATTATATAGATAGCAATCATATTTCAACTTGCCATTTCATATGTTGCAAGATCTTATCTATAATTTGGTCAAATCCACAATGTTACAAATCCTAATCCGAAAAGAGGAAATATCTATAGAATAGAATAATATAAAATACCAATAGTAAAAAAGTTAACATTCTTTCTCAAAGGCCATTCATTATGACAGTCATACATTCAGCCAAGTGTTAAATTACTGGTTCCCTTTAAAATAATCTCACCTTTTGCATGTTCCTACCTATGAGTTCACCAAACAAAGTCAAGGACACACAGTCTTTCCTTTGTGAGGTTTGTAGCGGCAATCAAATGTTTTACTTCGTGATTGATGATAATTAAAATATATATTGGTTAGGGCATACCTGAAATAGGGCAAGTAAGATGGTAGGTACATTTAGGAGTCAGATACTCTTTACAACATTAAGAAGTTACAATATTTGGTGTAGTTTTCAATAGAATAGGTCTTGTCATTTCAGAGATACAAGTTTTTAAGGTGCTGTTTTTACTAAATGTTTTTGTTAACGTCCACAAGGACATAAAATGCATTAACAATAGGATGGCAAGTACAGTGGAAGCAGGGAGTTGGCATCATTAATTTACATTGTCCTACAGAAGACAAAGATGTTATGATTATTAAATAAATGCCGAATATATTAGAGATAGTTTTATTGTTTACTTATTGAGAAATGGAAACATACAATAAACTAGTAACGCCAAGACGGCCATTTTGGGACTGAGTGAGCTAATGAACAGCTAAACAAAAGAAGCACGCTATACATAGAGATAGGTAGGCCTACATCACAATAGAGGTATGAAAATACATTACTATTCTAACAAAAGATAACATAGCAAAGGAGAGTTTCTATGAGACGCTAGAACACTTGTTTGACCAAGTCTCAACCTATCACATGAAAATTGTGATAGGTGACTTTAATACAAAGATAGGGAAGGAAGAATGCTTTAGACCTAAAATAGGAAAGATTGCATGACATCAGTAATGCTAATGGAATAGGATTGTTAATGTTGCTACTTCAAAGAACCTTACTGTGAAAAGTACTTGCTTCAAGCATAAGGATATTCATAAATATAATTGGGCATCATCAAATGGGAACACACATTATGAAATATATCACATATTGATAGGTAAGAGACGTCATACACGCTTACTGGATGTCAGGCCATACAGGGGTGTAGATTAAGACTCAGACCAGTAGTAGTAGCAAAATTTAGGGAACGTCTGTCAGTAACAAAAAATTGTACTTATAATAATCAAATTCAATGTAAAGAATATTTACAGTGTGGGATAGAAAATATGTTTTAATTGGTACTGAGTCTAAGATCAAATGAGGATTAAGATATGAATGCTCTCTTTAATAACTAAGAAGCTATCAATATTGACAAAATTAGTCAAAATCACAATATAACAAATTAATAAATAGAATTTTGATATAAAAGTGATGTAAAAGCAATGATTTGAATGTAGGATAGATAAATGATGTAAAAGATATTAATCTTAGATTAGATGACAAATTTAATGTTAAATTACTGTCCTTCACAAATTCTAAAAAGATCTTAACATATTAAAAATGTGAGTCAATTCACATATAATATAATATAAAAAATAAACATGTTAAAATGCATGTAATAATAACACATGACTCAACTAAAGTTGAATACACATTATGATGAAAAAATGACAAGTTATAAAGTTAAGGTAGACAGTTGTCAAAAGGGAGAGAATAAAAATTAAATAAATGTGAATTGAAAATTTAATTCTATTCTTATCTTGAGATTGAAATTCCCCTGTTCCTTGTGATGCTGAATGTGAATCAATCACTAATCGACATGTTTCGACACATCAGCGTCATCCTCAGGAAATTAAAGACTTCTGAAAAGAGTTCCTTCAGCATTTGTAACACTATCGAATCAAATCGAGCCGCGTCAAAACATGTCAATTGAAACACTACGGATTAATTCCCAGATATAATAATGCTGTGATGATGTTTAGGTTGTCTATAGCTCCGTGGTCGAGCACCTATCATCACTGTACAGAAAATATATCGTTTAACCAGCTGTCTATAGCTCCGTGGTCGAGCACTAATTAAATCGGTATATTGATAAAATTAAAGAAAGCGAACTGTTGATGGCTGTTTATTCACACACGGTTTATTAAATGACATCTGTTAATTACTTATACATACTCCAATTAAATACTTTATATCGATGCACACGTGTGATATTAATGAAAGTTATTTTATACTGTGATTGCCAGTGTGTGGGCGGAGGTGCATGGATTGTGCGTGTGGCTGTGTCTGGAGAATGTGGGCGGGTGCTTAAACATACGCACAACGGCTTATATACGACATACCCCTTGCCTCTTGGTCCCCTCATCAACAGTGTAGAAACCAACTAAAAGAAATAGTCCTGATGACAGGTGTTGTGAAGGCTAGCTTCCTATTGGTACAGGAAATTGGCGTCTTTTGCCAAATACTGCGGAGTTGTTCCTTTTAACAGGAAATAGCGCAGTTGTTATTTTAACAGGAAATATGGTATAAAAATATATTTTAGTGGTGAAATCCTTTTCCCATTATTTCTGAGAAGCGCGTGTTTCTTCATGGATGAATCTTAAAAGGATACTCAACATATGTTACTTTAAAGAAAAATTACCTTCATCCATGACTTTTTATATATTTTAGATTGATCCAAACCAATATCATTACACATTCCTACATTCAAATCATTGCTTTTACATCACATTTAATATCATAAGTCTATTTATTAATTTGTTATATTGTGATTTTGACTAATTTTGTCAATATTGATAGCTTCTTAGTTATTAAAGAGAGCATTCATATCTTAATCCTCATTTGATCTTAGACTCAGTACCAATTAAAACATATTTTTATCACACATTGTAACTATTCTTTACATTGAATTTGATTATTATAATTATGATTAAATATTGTTCCCTTACTACAACTTATAATGTTTTTCAAAAAGTAACAATAAAGGTAAATCAGGCCAGAAAGTTAGAAAGATATGTCAGAAATTGACAGATGTGGAGTTTAGAATAGGTTTGCTGCCCTAGATTGTTCATAGGATCAGGAAACAGTGGGAAATGGTCAGGAATAACTTTAGAAATGGTGTAGGTCCATGGAAGAAACAAACCACGGAGAATGTTCAAACATAATAGAGGCGAGAAGGGGAGCAAAATTACAATGGTTAGAAAGTCTTTGTGAATTGAGCTTTATAGAAAAGGAAGGCTAGTGCCATATTCAAAAACAAAAGGAGAGTATTTAATGGGTAAATTTAGCGATCTAGAACAAAAATAAAAACTAAGACTATCAGGGAACCTTATCTAGGTATTAACAGATACAGGAAAAGTTTATCAGGCTAGGACCAATTTAGTGAGAGAAGAGAATGGTAAACTGATGGCAGACAGGAGTGATATTTTGAGTACATGGAATGACCACTTCAGGCATATTTTTCATGTTCATGAAGGATCCAAATTGGGTTAGTTTGTTGAAATCAATACTGATGAACCACTAGTCTCAGATCCATGCATTAGTGAAGTCAAAGAAGCAATTAGGAAGTTAAAGAACTATAAATCTCCAGGTTTAAATTTAATACCAGCAGTTAATAGTGGGAAATGGCGAAAAATTAGTGAGAGAATTTCATAAATTGCTCTGTTCCATATGAAACCACAATGAGGTATTACAACAATAATGGAAGGAAGGTAATATAATACCTATTTTCAAAAATGGAGATAAAACAGAGTTTAATGACTAGAGAGGTATTCCACTATTACCATTATAATCATCATCATGAACTGTTTCCAGCCTGTGGCTAGGTATGTTTAGTAGGATGCTTCCTCCATCTCCCTCTGTACTTATACCATTCTTCCTCCTGCACTCTCTTCCACTTCCTCTAGTGTTGGGTCACTCGTGAGCAATCATTCATATTGAACTACTCTTCAACGAGAGCTGTGGACGAACGATTCTTGCTTTGCGAGCGAGTCGTTCACGTCACCATTACACACTACATCACGCGTCTGATACATTGACAAATAGGTCAACAGTTTTTACTACACATTACTATAATTACTTGCACAAAATAAACGTAAGCATGTCAGTTGTACATTTAAATCAAGAACTTAGATAAATGAAATTAAATAAGCCTATTACCCAAAATATTACCGCAAGGATGCATCATGCACCATTCCCCTTTCCCCCCGATCATTACGTTGTGTCCATGTGACACTTTACGGGAGACATCGTGTATTAGTTTGATGTTTCTTTACATCACTTCTTTTTCATCATACGCTATCATTACTCTGTCTACTCGCGTTGAGTTTTCATTCAATGTTCGGTTTGGTTTAGCTAGTCTTGGCTATCAATGTATCGCTTCTACACTATTTCCAACCGCCATTCTTCGCTGAGTTTAGAGAGTTGCCATCACTCGTGAATATTTTTTTGCTCTCGTTCAATCATTCTGGAAAGAGTCAGTAGTGTCTGTCATTCACCACTCTTATGTTGTTCCTTTGTTCGTTAATATGAAAAAAATCAACTATGGATGTTTACTATTGTTAATATATTGCATCACTGCCTACAATATTAAACTAATTATTTTTACTAACATCAATAGACATAATTCTGTGAATTAGACACTATAGACTATATGCTAAGGTTAATTATTATAAGTAATATGCCTAAGTAATAAAATTAAAGAACCAAATGCAATAAGCTTCGGATAAATTACACATAAATCCTAATTCGTTCATAAGTTGAAAGAGAAGGGACAGATATGCACGCTCAGAATGTGAATTGTGAGAACTAGTTAGCACTCGCTCACTCATACGGTGAAAGATATGACTCATATGAACGAATCTTCATGAACAACTCTTTTGAGTGAGTGAGGTTATGTGAGCTAGCTCGCGTCAACGAGGTGGTTCAATCCATCACTACTCTCCTCCTCAAACTTGACCACGTGTTCTTCCCATATATTCCTTGGTCTTGCAGTCTCTTCCTTACAAACTTCATATCCATTAATCTTCTTGGAATCCTCTCTTTTTCCATCCTCATTACATGTCTATACCATATAATTCCTTTACTATCTCATATACTCTTTGTACCCCAACTCTTGGCCCTACATCTTTATTCTTAATCCTATCTCATCTGACGATCATGCTCCTCAAAAACTTCACTCCCATGACCTCCACTTTCTTTTGTTATCTTTTATCCAAAGTCCAGGATTCTGCTGCATACATTTCTATGGGTATTAAGTACGCACTTCCTAACACTTTAGGGGCACTTCTCTTTTCCATAGGAGGTCTCTTTAACACCTGTAGAATACCTCTCCCTGCTGCCCTCATCTCACTATATCTTCTTTGTTGCCCCCTTTTGCCTTAATCACACTACCAATATAATTGTTGCTTTTGCTTTTTTCTAATCTACTCTATCCAGTTCGATCCTTTCTTGGCCTTGTACTTTACCTTGTCATCACCATCACTCCACTTTTCGCCATGCTAAATTTTATTCTATACTTTTCCACCTCCTCATTCCATTCCTGTAGCTGTCCCTATAATTCCTTTTCCCCCATACCATTAGGACACCTCCCAGCTTGACTCCATTTTTAATTAGAACCACTCTGTCCACTCTCCCTCCGTCTCTACACAACTCACATTATTATCATACATATTCCTTACTCTCCTAGCCATCCCTCTTTCTACTCCAGCCTCCTTCATTGCTTTCCATACTTTCTTTCTATCCACTCTCTCATTAAGTTTATTTTCTACATCCATAAATGCCATTACCAGATCCTTAACAAACTCATATCTCGTTTCCATCAACTGTCTAATTCCAAATATTAAATATATCGTCGACCTCTTCTCTCTGAATCCATGTTGTTCCTCTCTCCATCTTCCATTCACCATTTTCCTCACTCTCCTTTCTAAAATCTCTTCATACATTTTTGCTCATTGACAAATCATTGTTATTCCTCTATCATTTTTACACCTCTTCCTACCTCCTTTGTTGAATGTTGGTAATCTAATACCTTTTGTCCAATCCTCTGGCACTTTCTTCTCCCTCCACACTGCCCTTGCTATTCTATACCATTCCATTGTGAGTTCATCAACTCCTTATTCCTTTCAAGGCCTCTTCTACCTCCTTCCAGGCTAGGTTTGCTACTTCCTCCTCCATCTATTCTTCTTCCTCCTGTACCATTCCTCCACCCTCAGAATTCAACAATCTCTCAATATATAATTTCCACATCTTAATTAATTCGTTATCCCTCTTCATTATCCTTCCTTTTTCATCTATCATTCGAACCTATTTTCTATTTTCTCTCCTCCTTTGTCTCACTTAACTTTACAATACTCCAACCTATATGCTATAATATAATGTGAATGAGATTGGCACCGTTTGCAGAAGAAATAATTGAGGAGCATCAGTCAGTGGATTTCGACGAAATAGATCAACAACGAATCAGATTTTACTATTCTGCACATATTAGAAAAAAGTGGGAATAAAAGATGATGATTCATTAGTTACACATAGGTTTTTAAAAGAACTACGATTCAATTAAAATAATCAAATTATATTAAATTGTATATATAAGAATGGAATACTTAAAAATCTTGTCAGGCAACGTGAGGTATGTTTGACAGATACACGTGGCAGGGTATGTGTTAGATGCCACTTATCAGATACTTTCTAAATGCATAGTGGGTTGAAACAAGGAGATGCACTTTCCCCATTTCTTTAGAATCTAACATAGAATATGCTATTAAGGTAATGCAAGAGATTTAGGAAGTGTTTAATGCAGCTATTAGGATATGTAGATGATTTAAATTTGTTGGGCAATAGTGAGGAAGCTGTAGCAAGAAATTCAGACATTCTATTAGGGGCTAGTAAGGAAATAAGTTTAGAAGTGATCGCTGAAAAGAATGAGTATATGATAGCACAGAGAACTCAGATTGGAGACAATAATTTAGAGACTTCTGATAACAACATATCATTTGACACGGTTAATGACTTTAGATATTTTAGAACAATTTTAACTAGCAATAACAATATTATATTGGAAACTAGAATAATAATACAGTCGGGAAATGTATGCTATTATTCGGTCAGTAACTTGTTGATATCTCGCCTGCTTTCAAGGAATCTAAAATTCAGAACATACAAAACAATAATTTTACTGGTTGTTTTCTATGGGTGTAAAACGTGGTCTCTTACCTTACATAATGTAACTAAATTTAGGGTGTTTGAAAACAAGATGAATAGACAGATATTTGGCCCAATATGGGATGAGACTGCTAGAGAGGGGAAGTGGTTACATAATGATAAATCACAAACCCTGTACTCATCATAATATATTGTTAGGATAATCAAGTCTTGTAGATTACGGTGAGCAGGACACGCAGCACAAATGGGAGAATTTAGAACCGTGTTCAAGGTACTGAATGGCAAACCCAATGGGAAGAGACCATTGGGATGATCTAGACATAGATGGAGGATAACATTAGAATGGGGAGGGTGCTATGAGGTGGACTGGATTGATCCAGATCAAGATAGGGAAAGATGGCGTAATTCAGAAAGTGTGGAAATGAAATTTCGAGTTCCTAATGCCATTGACTAATTGAGTAAGGAACATCCATAATTATTGTTCTAGATTTATATGACAAATTTGAGACATATCTACTCTTTAACTGGATATAATTTCATACAAATTATTCTCACTAATTAAATAAATAATCTTTCTTAAATGTGTATATTAATTTTGTAGCTTTATATTTAGATAAAATAAATTAAAACTAGTACAGTTTTGTTATGTACATAATGATTTGTCTGTAATGGTAAGGGCCAACCAATCTTACAATGTCTCGCCAGTGTTCTTGTAGCTTATCTGTTCGTAAAGTCTGTTGTATTTTACAATACTAATTTAATGTGCTCGTAAAATTACAAAAAGGTGCCTTCCATTAGCTCTTATTGTTAACTTTCTTGGAGCGCTAGATATGTTTCAAAGCTTGTGATTGGCTTAATTTAACAACAGAGAATATAAGAAAGTAATTTCAACATACATGGAATTGTTAGGAAAACCAATCAATCAAAAAAAGTTCAATTTATCACATCTGTGTAAGGTTATCTGCTATCTTTAATCGTATTTATTTTCCTGCTAAAATGTTCGTTGAAAATCATAAATATGAAAGTTTAAATTTTATCAAAGAAGAGGCAAGGTTGGTTGCTGAGTGAATTAAGAGATAAATACAAACAAATGATTGAAAATAAACAATTCTAATTGGAGTTCAATTACTTCCAGAATTTTTAACACTTTATTTTGTTCAAACAAAAACATTTAAAAAATGTTCCTCTTTATAGAATTCAAGAAAATTCTTTCGTTCCAAGTATCTCTTCGGTCTTCAAAGTCTTGGGTTCCTTAGAACAGGGCTTCTCAACCTAGGGGTCGCGTAAATAGTATTGGGGTGGGTCGCAGAAGATTTGAAAAAAAAAATCATAAATAATATATATCTAATCTTATCCTTCATTTTCGACCACAGTGGCAACATTGCTTGTTGTTACTTTAGGCTGCACTGTTGTCTCAACATGACAGTGTCTCGTCTTGCTTTTTGCTGGCCAGGGAGATTAACAAAAGGTTTGCAAGTATGTTCTTTCTGTGGTAACTCATTCTTGATGGCTTGTACCTTGCAAGTGAGACAGAGATACTACTAAATACTAGCAGGTAGATCAGTTGAGTTCCACAACAGTTCACCAACTCATGTCACTAAATAGTATCGCCCGGTGAGAAAGGCCTTATTAGCAGTTTGTGATACATCGTGTTCAGAGCTCTTGCTATTTGTTCACTGTTCAGTGTTAGTTGTACAGTGTTAAGATATTCAGTGTTAGTTGCACAGTGTTCAGTTGCTAAGTTTTTCAATGTTGCCTGTACAGAGTTAAGCTGTTTAGTTGTTTTTCTAGTATCTCTGGCATACAAAGATTAACAGGACGAGAAAATAATTAACTGTTACGAGTTATTGGCTGCCATCATTTCAGAGACAAATTGTAATAAAATAGAAATTATCTTAACTATGAATAAGTGGTTAAATTTGTCAAAGACTAAGACAGCAGATAATACTGAAACTATAGATCCTGCAGAACCTGGATCATCCAGCACTAACAAGAGTGAGCAGATATATAAAACTGAAGATATTTCTCATTCGTGCACAAAAAAAAAAAAAAATACTCAAACACGGTTTGAGAAAAACATTTCCATCAAACGGTGTCCATGCAAAAAAACAGTACACACACAAACCGGTAAATTGACTATATACAGTGCTAGTACCGATTGTATTTATGACATTGAGACAAGGGTCGTAAAATAATGTGCCTGGTCCAAAGGGGGTTGCAGATGAAAATAGGTTGAGAAGCCGTGCCTTAGAACTTGTAGCTCAGCTTCAAAGTCAACATAATCAAACAATAAATCATCCATTTTATAATACAAATAAATGTAACCTAGCTTTAATAATAACAATTGCCTTGAAACAATATGGCGTAGTGTTTAACGTTGTTAGTGTAGACGTTATGTTTGCTAACTAAGGTAAACCTCACGTTATCTTTGCAAGCACTTTTACCTGGACATTAGCGCTAACCAAACATTTAAAAATCAAAAGTAGTGGTTGTTATCACTTAACCTTGTGTTAAGTGATAACAAATAGAATAACGCGACATTGTAAGATTGGGCCTAAAGATCATTTGGTGGAATTTCACCTCCATTAATGGGATGAGAAAGTGTGAACCATAAAGTAAGTATTCCACAGCGCAGCGAATTACTAATCTACTAATGTTAGCTAATGAAGGCAACATACCTTGGCAAGGTCACTGAGGTTACTGAAGCGTTGAAAGCAGTCAGCAGTGTTGAGTTTGAGCTGTTGCCAGGATGGAAGTAGCTTTGTGTACTCCTGTAGGCGAGACTGGAGGTTCTCGAAGGATGCCAACAGGATACTACACACTTCCTGGTGAACGTGTCGAGCGTGTACTAATCTTGAGCTGGAGCTCACACACTTGGTACTAGTTTTCTGAAAAATTAATATACACTCATACACAAAATGTTTAGTGTGTGTGGTGAAAATTTTGTTATAATAGTAATTGTGTGACATCTGTAGAATGTTGCCGAGCCACAAGCCTCTGATAAATTATCGGTTATAAAGGACAATATGTATATTTGAAGTTAAGACCATATAGTGTTTAAGACTGTTACAGACATATTGTACGTAAATACTCGCCACAAGCAATAGACGAGTCTAGCACACACAGCCCACTGGAAAGTTTTCATTGTTGATTATTCTAAAATACTCTTTCAGCTCAAATAACTTTTGTATATCTTTAAAATTTCTCTTTCGGCTTTTACTTGGGTTATGTATTCAATTGTTCTGTTAATTTTGCTAAGAATACTCCATTTTAGGCATTCAAGATGTTTCCCACATCACAGTTGGGTATATTTTATGGCCAATAATGAAGAGTAAAAATTATGTATGACTTAAAGGTAAATTTCATGGATAGATTAGTGTTCTTCTTTAATTATACAGTAAAGCCCCAATTATCCGCGGAATTGGGTGGCAAGGGTATCGCTGATAGCGAAAATTGCAGATAACCTGAAAAAAATATTTCAGCATAAAAAATATAAAACTATAAAAACTTTTAAAATATGTACAGTATGTCTAAATCACTAAAATAAAGAACAGTAAACAAAAAAACAATATCTACTGTACTGTTAACAAAAAATGTTCAGTTACACCTTTTAAAAATGATCAGTCACTTTTTTTACTTCTTGCTTTGGAAACACCTTTTTATTCTAGATTGTACTTTCCTTAACAAGAGTTTTTCTGCCAGATGTGCGTTGTCGTTTTGTTCCCCTAAATATTGAAGCAATCTGTCTACGTGCTGCAAAGCAGTTTCTTGTGTCATCCCTCGCATTGTCTTCTTCACTTTCACTTTGTTCTTCATCGTTCTCGTTCACTCCCATTGCTTTGTTCTTTATGTCTACGTCAGTCAGTCGTTAAAACCCCGGCTCACTTGAATCGCATTCCAGCCACTCTTCAGACGTTCTCTTCGTCGACATTCTCACCTCCCAGAACGGATGTCACTAGGTCAACAAGTGTAGCGGTCAGCATCACTTCATTCTTTTCTTCACAAATGTCTTGGTTGACATTTGTTTAGATTCTTGGAAGGAGTTTTCTCCACGATTTAACGAGGGTTGAGGGTTTGATGTAATTCCATGCAGATGCAATATCATAAATAATATCCAAAATTGTATAATTCTTCCAAAATTATTTGAGATTGGAGCCTTCTTCGATTTTTGACAGTAAAAATTTTGTTCTGTATGTTCCTGGTCCATAGTTTGTATCAGCGCAGTAATATTTGGGGGCAAAAACTTTGCGAAGATTTGCCTGTCAAAAGATGTAAGCACACTTCTAGCTGGGTGTGAAGGCGCGTTGTCAATTAACAAAACAGCCTTCTTTGGCAATTTTTTATTTTAGTCAAGATGTTTACGTACTTGAGAAACAAAAATCTTTTCAAGCCATTCTTGAAAAATCTGCTGGTTCATCCAACCTTTTTTTTAGTTGAAATAATCAACTGGTACATTTTCTGTTTTTGTCCCCTTAAAAGACCTTGGTTTCCAAGATCTGTCGATTACAAGAAGCCTAAGTTTGTGACTACCCACAGAACTGCTGCATGGCAAGATTGTAATTCTTTCCTTGCCACTTGATGTTCACTTTCGAGTACGAGTACGAGTGGGAAGACACTTCCAAAAAAAAGCCCTGATTCATCTGCGTTATAAATTTGTTCATATGACAGATCTTCAGACAACACGTTGAAAATAATCAACTGCTTGTTGATCACCACTACGCTTTTCTCCGTGTAGACCAATCTCTCTAATTCCATGATGTTTCTTAAAACAATGTAACCAACCGGATGACGCATCAAAATTTCCTTCCAGACCTAACAAATAAAAAAAAAATGTTTTAGCTGCAATGATAGGATCATACACGGGGATGCCATCACTTCACACCTGAGCTAAGCATTCCGCTAATGCCGAGTCAAGTACATTATAAGTGGATTTCTTCATTGTTTTTCATTTTTACGTCCCAGAAGCACTGTCTGACCCTGATGCAAAGGCCAAAAGTTTGTCTTTTTGCTTTAAAATGTCTCGCGCTGTTGTTTCCCCAATCCAGTAATCCAAACACATCTGCTTCCATGAAGCGCCATTTTCTATTTTAGAAATCATTTCAAGTTTTTGTGCAATCGTTAACATAACCTTCTTTCGTTTTTCAGCCATTATTAATTTCAGGAACTAAAGAAACACTAAACTTGAGCATTGACAAAGAAACATAAAACACGACTGATCACTAAGCACGCTTATTAACAACTGACACCACTGGAGGCTCGCTTGGGTCGTCAAGGTCAGTGATCAGAGAATGTGACCAAAACAAAAGAGCAAGAGATTGCCATTCATCCACAAAGTCCGAGAAGGCCTATAGGATTACGAAGCACAATAAACCTGTCAGTAATTTTGACCTTTGCACTGTAGGGCCTATTGTATTTTCCCTGTTGTTGGCTTGGATTGAAATTGGTTTTTTTGAGGTTCGTAATTAAAAAAAGAAATCGCGGCACTCGCGGATAATCCGTGCTTTACTATTTATGTTTATGTTTGTGTCCTATCGTGTTTTGTTTGGAAATCTTCATTTATTATTTTTTACCATCATATTGGTATGGGGAATTCAGTATATTTGTATTTGTGCAATCTTTTGTTACTTGATTCTCCTTCAAAGCATGACATAGCCAATTGTTATTTGATTATAATCCAATGATAACACCTATAACAGCACTCTCTGTTTTAAAGTGTAATTTCTAAGTAAAATTTATTTCTCCTTTTCACATTAATAAGATTTAAATAACTACTACTAATACTACAAGACCATAAATGAGAATAAAACAAATTTGAAAATAAATAAACAGAGGAGAGAGAGAGAGAGAGAGAAGTCGCCCCATGTAACATCAATTAGACTGTGGACATTAGAAGCCCCCCCCTCCCTCCCCATGTAGACTCTAGTCACTAGCGGTACCACCCCCCTCTCAACAGCACTGCATTGATGATATTTAACCCAAAAGATAGCAGCAGTGCAGAGAAATAACAAAAAAGCTACATCACCCCCCCACCACCACCACCACCACCTTCTTCATCAATCCAGCACAACACAATCAAACCCGTCATCTTTGAGCAAAATCAACCTCACTCCCTGTGGGGCCTGGAATGTAGCGGTTGCGCTCTAACAAGCCGACACAGTGAGCTGGTCGTAGAGTTACATGAAATAAAGAAAGTCACCAGGGACCTTTATTGATCTGTTCTCAGTCGGCCAAACAAACCCTCGTCTCTGCAGAAATAAAACTAATACTAATACTAATACTAATATTAGTTAGATAGGGTCCTGAGATGAACAAAGCGAGGATAGCAACAAATATGGCCCAACGGCTAGTTTATTAGAGACGTATATAAACATGGAATATTTGATTTACAATATGATGAATCGGATATAATGGTAACATAAATTATCCGATATAGCTAACAAAACAATGATCCTCATATTCGTAGAAATATAACAGGATAAAATAAAGAGTAAATTTCCAACTATTCCCTCGCAGTTGAAATTAATATATAGACAGTCACATATTCAAGATATTCCTTACAACACCTTGCCGCTAATCTCACATACAACAAGTTTGTCAGGCAGCCCTGATAGTTTAGTGGTCTAACTATTCACCTAAGGCTCCACCACAATATTGTTGATACCTAGCTACCGAGTAAGTTTAAGTTATAAGTCAATAGAGATAGAAACCATCAAACAATTAAGACTGTTAGTCATGAATATACGTAAGTTTCAATAAACAAATAAACTAACACCTAATTTATCCCAAAAGGTTGGTAACATAATAACAATAGATTTAAACCATCTGACTACTAACACTAATAGCAGTAAATATTATGTAAGTTCAAAAAAATAAGCTAACACCTAATTGATCCGAAAAGATTGGTTACATCTTAACCATAATTTGAACCCTAACCTGAATCGTAGCCAAACATAGTCAAGGCTCAATTCCCATCTTTTACAATAACTTAACATTTTAATCAGTCCTAGAGACCTACAATGCATAAAAGAGTGCCTTTCATTGTTGGGCACTCGCTTATATTCGGTTTGGATTAGTGGCGGGAAGGAGGGATGGAAGAGATGATGTACTGAAGCAGTCACAAATATCCAACCACTTCGCTGACGTCTTTTGCGGCGCCTGCGCACAACGCCGTAGAGACACTGGGGGCGACGTCGGGCACACGAGGAACTAGAGATCCACTTAAATTCACCATAGCGCGCATGTGCTCTTTACACCGATTGCTTTAGTCAGGTGAAACACTTGAATCAAACGCCGACCTTTCAGAGTTTTTGTAGTGAACCGGCACAAGGTCGATCCGTGGCGCGATTTCCGTCAACATACGAGACCCCAGCTTGTCTGTCGAATAGGGTGAGTACAAAAGATGTTCTTGGTGCTGGGCTAGTCTCTATCCACGGTACAAAATGTTACTACAATACAGAACGTTTGAACCAGTAACTGAATTCGTAACTAGTATAATTTTCAACATATTAGAAAACATTCTAAATAAATCTTTAATAAGGAGTAAATCAATAAATATTGGTTAAGACTTAGATAATATTATTTTGAAATTATGAACAAGAGTTCAGACTAAAGAATTAAAAAAAAAAATTACTGATGATAAAATGTCATTAGGGTGGGTGTACCAGTTCCGTCTACTGCGCCAGTTGTGGCCAATTCTAGTTTTAACTGGTTTTAAACTACCTCCTATTTTGTTTTAGACAAATTATTTGTAGTCTATGAATTAGCCTGTACTAAGAAGATGAACTGGAACATTTCATTGGTCAACATTAAGATGTGTGTCAGAGCTAAAAAATGGTTTTCCAAAGAGTGGTCTGATTTTCGCATTTCATTAACTTTTTGGTTGAGAGCACTAAAAGTTTTAATCTATTGAGATCAGTAATTTTTCGCAAGATTTTGAGTAGCAAAGCAACTTTCTAGCTTAAGGTAGGTTATATTTACATTTTATAACATTAGTTTATGGATATTTGTTAGTTTGGAGTCTACAAATTAAATGGCCATAACTAGAAGTGTAAAAATGTCCAGTCACCAGTTGTGGCCATGATCTGGTATGAAGATGTTTTCAACTATACTTTAAGGCATATTATCTACATTTTTCTTTTAAATCCAATGGAAATAATTGTGAAACCAATTTTGAGCTCATAGGATGTGTTGTTTAAATAGGCCTGCATTTTTATAAGATGATCTACCATTGACCTTACTAATTTCAAACCTGAAACACTTGAATGGTCTACAATCTATTTTATAATTAAATGTGAACTTTGAAACAGCTTTAGATCTTGAAGCAGGCCCTAGACCTACAAACTCAAGTGTAGTTTGATCATTATGTTTAGCTAGAGCCTCGGCCTATATGTTGGAACAAGTTCATAAAGCGTGATTTCAAGTTAATCATAGGCTAGGCCTACTATGAAAACAACTAAGCCTAGTATGTTAAATATTTAATTGTGCTAGTATCATTATGTATTATACAAGTTGAGAACATTATTGTAGTCCAACAATAAAATTGATAATGTTCATATTATTTAAGATCATGGCCCCAAAGAAGAAATTATAAGACCAGATGAGCCTAAAAAAATGAAATTATTTACCTATTCCACAACTAAAATGTCACCTAAAGCAGGGATATCCCTGTACAAAATAAAAAAATATTGTTAAATGGCCAGAAGATCATGAACAACCAGATTCAATGAAAGTTGGGCAGAAATATGTATCTAGTGTTATCTCATCTAACTGTACTAATTATGCTAATGTATTAGGGATAAGGAAGGTTGAATTTACAGTACATGTTCATTCCCATTTTATAAGGCAGGACTACGTTTGAATAATTCCACAATTACTTCAATGACATATTAAAAAAAATAGGTTAAAATCAATTTAATAATAAATAATGGATTAGCAAGTCGTTATTTGATTCTTAAAACTCGATAGTACTTACTAAGTGATCAGATTACCTGAATCAATTTCAAACAAACAATTGATATACGATATGTAGGTCGGTAGGGATAAAAAAAACAGTTTTATCAGTGACTGACTGTTGACAGTATTTATTCTTCATGAAACCCAACAAAATGTCTAACTTAAGGATCGTATGCAATAAATTGGGGTTCTTTACATAGTTATAGATAATTAAAACCAGTTGGGTAGTAAGAATTAACATTATCTTTATTTTAATCATCACTCTGGCGAGTAAACATAATATATATCATGGCGACTGACTTTATATTGTGTGTAATGGCGGCTGACTTTGTATCATTCGTAATGTGTTCTTATTTCGGTTAAAAAAAAGCCTTAATTTGTTTAATTTATTTGAGTTTATTTGTAATTCTAGTTTTGATTTTCAGTTTTTGAAGAGTTTGATGTGTTTATTAAAATATTTACAAGATTGTTCGTGAGGTGAAAGTTTTCGAAGTGAGCATACGCTACTCAACCGCCCACCTGTGGGGTCAGTACCTTAGCTGTACCGCCTAAGTTCCAACCAACCGCCACAGATAGCGAGTTGTTTGTAATATTACAATATTAAAAGAAAAGTAATCAGGGACATTTATTGATATGTTCTCTGCAAGCCCAACCACCCCTTGTCTCGCCAGAGTTATTACGGCTAAGTCTTAGGGAAAATACCACGAGTAAGACAGGGTACACACAAGAACGCAGCGTAAGTAACATATATGGCCCAACGGCTAGTTTATTAGAAAGGATATTAACATTGGATAATCTATACAATATGGTTTATTAGACTTGGAGAAAATATCAATTCTCCGATATAACATACAAGGCAATGCCCTTTACGTTAATGAAATAACAGGATATCATATTTGGCGTTTGACAGTAGAGCCGCCCCTTATAAATATGACCAGACTAAACAAGATATAAATTTACTTTACTTCCCTATATATAAAATAACAATTTCGAAAAAGGGAAAATCTGTAACCATTACTTGCCGTTACATCAATAATGATGTCAGAGACATACGCAATTATAAGCTTTCAACAGTTTGTTCGCTAATGTCAGAAACAACATTTGTGTTGGGAGGTTCCAAGAGTTCAAAGACCTCACTATTCACCTAATTACACCCAAAGGAATAGACTCAAAGCAACATAAGATTAAAGCCATCTGTGAGTTAACATTATAAATAAACTAACATCTAATATGTCCCGCAGGATTGTAAACATAGAAACAAAGAATTAAAGACATCTGACTGTTCACTGACTGCGACTCCCCCAATAAATAAACATACTCTTAACCACTCCAGACAGACAGGCTTTCTTTAACCATGATTAGAACCCTGGCCTGAATAAATGATGAACGTGGCCTAAGTTTAATTCCCTTCATTTTTCAATAATTTACCAAATATACGCCATGATTATAATCCTAGCCTCAAATCTACTCGATCGTGGCCTAAGATTAATTTCCTTCCTTCACAACAACTTACGTTATAATAATCCTAGGGGCCTACATAGCGCCCAAGTGTGCCTTACAACTAAATGGCATCAAAGAGTGCCTTACATTGCTAAATACAAGCTTATATTCGATTCTGCTCAGTGAGAAAGACATGGTAGGAAAGAATGACATAGAGCCGTCACAAATATCCAATCAGGTACTCTTCGTCTTGCACAGCGCTGTCAAGACACAGACAAGGGACCTCGGGCACACGAGGCACAGGGATCCACTTACAATGGCCACCTCGCGCATGCGCACTTTAAACGGCGAGTTCTAGTCAGCAGAACACTTGATTAAACCACCGACTTCCAATACACAGTTATCCGTGTTGAGAATGAACAAGGTCATTCCGTGGCATGATCGATGTTATTGTACGAGACCCCAGCATGTCTCTTGAATAGGGTGAGTATAAAGATGTTGTTGGTGTTGGGCTAGTCTATCCACGGTACACTACAACGGTCGAGTCCAAGTTTCCCATATGGTTGGGAGGTTAGGGTACTAGGCACGTAAGATTTTCCACACCTAATAATTTTTAATTTTTCTAAAGAAGATTTTATTCATGTTTATCTCTTTTGTCCGACAAAATAAATATTACGGATTAAATTGTGCTCTTCAAGTAGGCCTAACTAAATAATTTTTGAATTCAACATATTATGCTTTGTTTATGAGGTGAAAGATTCGATCATCGAATCCAGTAAAACACCGAATCCTCGAATCTCGAATATTTGTCAGGATTCGGTGGATTCGAGGGGCCCATCTCTATTATTAAGTCATTATGCCACCAAATGTGACTAATTCTCGTGGAGTGTGTGAAGTGCCTGAAAAAAAACTGTTTAGTTTTTTTACAACAAACTACAATAGCCTATAGACTTTGTTTTAATTGTCATATTATTTCATGTTACTTTTGAAATTTAAAACATTTGATTGGTTAAAACTTAAAATAGGTATTGTTTGCACATTATTAAGCACTTTTGTATGTATTCATTATTTGTTTATTGTTGAAACTTGTGATATGAACTGTGGTGGCCACAACTGGTGAAATATACAACTATCAATAAAAATTGTGTTCAATTTTGTTGCCTTCTACTTAAAAACTAATTACAGACCATTAAAGATTATAAAGCTGGCTATTAAGGGATATAATAATATCCTGGAATACTTGAAATATAATAGTTGTAATATTTTTTGGAAAATAAGATTTTCTTAAAGTGGCCACAACTGGTACACCTACCCTATACCATAAAGACATTAAATATTATTTATACTCTTATAAAAACAATTTCCTCGACCAAAGTTTTCATAACATTTAAAATATCCCATTGACTCAATAGCTAGACATTACATGAGTCACATGGTCAAATAATCTTCATATAATATTATTATTTATTTTTTAATTCTTTAATCTGAACTCATGTCTTCATAATATTAATATTATCTAAGTCTTGACTTATATTTTATTATATAAAGAAATATTGTCAATAAAGTAAAGTACATGTAATAACTGGTATTTACCAGGTTTCCAAAGAACACTGTCTCCATTGTAGACATAGGTGGCTGGAAGTTCAACTTGTGGGATGTCCCAAGCCATGGTTTGGCACTGCGTGGTGTGCTGTAACGACATTCATCATTAAATAAAATACATGCACATTGAATATAGCCCCCTTAACTACCTACCCCACTAAAACTTTACATCGTACCTTGACAATTGACATTTGAGTTTTGCTAGTGTTCTAGTGATGTTAGACAGACCTGACATAGGCAAATGATTATTAAAAATAGCTACGAGGAATTGCGGGCATGAATTTACAATTTTTTGATAAAATAAAAATGTTTCAAAAATACAATAAAGTGTTTCAAAGAACAAATTGGCCCTACAGGTAATTATAAAACTATGAAACAAGCCGGAAGCTAGGAAGTTAAACGAACCGTTATGCAATTAAAGAATGGAGTTGCTTAGCATGATTTTAAAACTGATTAATTGTAGAGTGTTGATAAATCAGGATTACTTTGAAGAGTTCTAACAAAAAATGCCTTTGTTCATTACTCTGAAATGTGGGCATTTGGAAGAAATGTTACCAAATAGCAAATCATTTTTATGCCAAGATGTAATGCCAGTGGCTTCCAAAAATTGCCTTTGTATGTAATAGGTAAAACTGGATATAGTATGAATTTTAAAAATTCAGCTCTAACAGTTAAATTAGATGATAAAAAAGTGCAAAGGTGACAAGATACCAGTTTCTTTCATGGCTTCATGATTTGTTTGCACAAAAAGATCATGTAATGAGGATGTTGGAGTATATGAGATAGTAGAGGAAGACTGAGATGGTATGGACATGTAATGAGGATGTTGGAGTATATGAGATAGTTGAGGAAGCAAGACTGAGATGGTATGGACATGTAATGAGGATGTTGGAGTATATGAGATAGTAGAGGAAGCAAGGCTGAGATGGTATGGACATGTAATGAGGATGTTGGAGTATATGAGATAGTAGAGGAAGCAAGGCTGAGATGGTATGGACATGTAATGAGGATGTTGGAGTATATGAGATAGTAGAGGAAGCAAGACTGAGATGGTATGGACATGTAATGAGGATGTTGGAGTATATGAGATAGTTGAGGAAGCAAGACTGAGATGGTATGGACATGTAATGAGGATGTTGGAGTATATGAGATAGTAGAGGAAGCAAGGCTGAGATGGTATGGACATGTAATGAGGATGTTGGAGTATATGAGATAGTAGAGGAAGCAAGGCTGAGATGGTATGGACATGTAATGAGGATGTTGGAGTATATGAGATAGTAGAGGAAGCAAGGCTGAGATGGTATGGACATGTAATGAGGATGTTGGAGTATATGAGATAGTTGAGGAAGCAAGACTGAGATGGTATGGACATGTAATGAGGATGTTGGAGTATATGAGATAGTAGAGGAAGCAAGACTGAGATGGTATGGACATGTAATGAGGATGTTGGAGTATATGAGATAGTTGAGGAAGCAAGACTGAGATGGTATGGACATGTAATGAGGATGTTGGAGTATATGAGATAGTTGAGGAAGCAAGACTGAGATGGTATGGACATGTAATGAGGATGTTGGAGTATATGAGATAGTAGAGGAAGCAAGACTGAGATGGTATGGACATGTAATGAGGATGGTAAAATAAAGGATCCCAAGAAGAATGAAGGAACTAAAAGATGTAGAAAAAAGACAAAGGGATTACAAGAAAGATATGGGAATAGCAGATAACAGCATGTGTGTAAATAATAGGAGAAGAATGGACGTGAGTAAAAAACAAGAAGGGTGGTGAAAGAACAAAGAAAAATTTAGGAATTTTATTAAACTTAGTTGGTCACAAGCCTTACACAGTTTATGAGTATGGCTATGGTTATGATGATGATGATTATAATGATATTAAAGAAAATATATTCTACTTTAAATGTTTTTGATGAAGAAAAGTGTAAATATTTACCACTTTGAAATTGTTGGATTGCAATGCAGCTTTGCTACTAAATAACAACTTTTCTTTTTTTAGGACAATTTTTATATTAAAAACATATTCAAAAAGACATATAAATGGTGTTAATTTTGAACTATTCTAGAATTTCAATGTTACAAAAAAAGATTTACATGATTTATAAATATTTTAGGCTAATTCTAAAATCAGTTTTGATGTTTTTCAAGCATTCACAATTATTGCTGCTAAGGTTTAGTTACTCTCCTGCAATATTTTTAGTTAAGCACCTTTAGATATGTTGCGAGCACATCTTCCTAGTAATGTAAAAATTGTGGAACTGATTCCTGGGATGTGAATTGTATCATGAGTTATATATTAAAAACTAGATGAATAAATGTTGTATTTATTCTAAAATAATGTTTGTTGTGGGTTGTTTGCTGATTTAATCATTTGTTTCAGAAAGTGTGAATTATCTACCTAGATTATAAGAAAATATTCCCCTCCTCCTCCCCCCATTATTTTAAAGGTTACATGCTCAAATCTAACTGAAGTTTTTAAATGATTTCTAAAGTTTAGTATTAGATAATTATATAAAGTAAGCTTCCTTCCTTATCATCACTGGATGTTTTCACATCGTTGGGTAATCTGTCACATCCTCTTCCATTCCTGTCGATCTCTCCAAACTTCTCCCTCAGCCACACGTTTCCAGTACATTCCTGTTCTTCCATGCCCTTCTGCGCTTGGTCCATCCATCTTATATGTGGTCTTCCAATAGGTCTTTGACACTTCTCTTTGTTCTGTAAGGCTTTCTTATGCATTCTGTCCTCCATTTTCATCACATACCCTAACCACTCCAACCTTTCCCTTTTCAGCATTTCTTATAATGGTATAACCTTTATAAGTTATATCTCCTAACATTTTCCCATGAAAATGACTGAGGGTACTTTAGAGAAGCAAAAAATTTCAATTTTGATCATATTCCTTTAACTACGTAGTTGAGACACAAAATAATTTTTCATGGTAAAGTTCAAGTACTATAAAAAATTAAAATGGTTTAATTTGGAATATATTTTTAAATACCAACAGTTTCTCAGATGTAAGCAAACACACATTTTTTATGAAACATTTTGAAATATGAACTTGATTGTTATGTTATTTGGTGGACAGAGATGTTCCTCTTTTCTCAATGTTTCTGTAACAATAGTATACTATTTCATTTATGCCCGGTTTTTTTTCCAGTGTTTCTGCAACAATGTGTATTATTTCATTTCACAAACCTTACAAGTTTTTAGTAATTGTCTCTTTATGAGATAAAAGTTTCATCATTAATTTGGTTAAGGAGTTTAGACCTGGTTGGCTGGGTTCAGAAATTATCAGAGAAACCGTGAATATTTGTCTATCATTGTTCGCTGCCAACATCCATTCAATGAATGCACCCTCACAAAAGGGTACTGTCAGTTGTTTTGTCATAGCTGTGCACATCGTATGTTAGTAGATTAAATCATGAGCATGCTGTGAGACTAACTATATTTTTGAGCAGTAAGTCCTGGTATTACATGTCTCTGCTCCTCCATCTAAAGTCAGGGGTCACCAGCACACATTTATATTACATTATATTGTTCACATTTTATAATAACATAATATTTTGCTCATAGCAAGGTGCAATTTGTGAAGTCAAGGAATGTTTGTGTGTTTGTATGGGGCATAGGGGTTCCCCTTTGTGGGCCACAAGTGTACCGCATTTTGATCTCGCGTGTAAATTGTAGTTTGATGGTATGTTTAGGATATACACAAATTTTGTGCTGTTTATATTAACAAAATGTTACTTTATGGGTTATTGTCTACAAACTGGGTATTTTGAGGGTGAAAAATGGAGAAATTCAAATGTGAAAAAAAAAAATTTTCAATTTTATAATTAAGTTCTAAACATTATTAAAATGATGACATTTAAAGGAACACTTTTAATTTTTATTATTTTAGTATTTATTTGCAAATATTAATATATAGGTTAACAGGGGAATGATGCCATAAGCAGGGGAATGACTTTAAGTATAAAATATTTTCAACTAATGTTGCTAACTTTCAATTTTAGCTTAAAATATGTTTCATAACAACATTTTGTAAACATTAAATACTAAATCAATAATTGTAAAGAAAGTGAAATTAAAAAACATTTAGCTCTAATGTTGTTCAAATACATCAACTGCAGTTGGAAATTTATAAAACACTCTGTTCCCACGTAACACAAGGGATGGTTCTGGAAGAATTGAAACTATTTGTTCAAATGAAATGTATGAAACATCATCTTCATCGCGTTTGAAGAGCTGAATTCCTCTTTGGTCACTAACTCTAAAGTACATTACTTTGATGTCACCATCTTCCTCTACTTGGTTCTGGCAAACTGCAACATACCTATATTTACGATTTTGTTTAGAAAATTTGTTACCAGTTAATTGAATGAGTACAAATGTTCCAGTTTTTAAATTTTCTACACTTAAAGGGAGCCTATTTACTGAAACATTGTTTTCATTGCCTTCATCATTTTCACTACTCGAGTAAACATCTTCGTAACGCAATTCTTTGCCGTGTTTTGGCTGATGACCGACAGCAAGTTCATCTTCCGAAAAACATGATATTTTAGATTCATATCTCAGTGTGCCAATTTCGTAATGTATGCACCTTTGACACTTAAAACAACTAAGATTTCGTAAGCTCAGAATACCAGATTTTGCATCCCCAACTACTTGATGTACTTGCATGGTACCATAAAAACGTTTCAAGCATTTTTGTTCTAACTGTAATGATACACTTTCAATTTGGTCATTGGCTATTGCAATAATATCTATCCCAAGAACATTTTCAGTTAGAGTTGATATTAAAGTTTCAAATGAGGCTACATCATTTCCTTCCGCCACAAGCCTGTCTGCTGTCCTTTTACATACTGCCCCAACACCATCGGGAGCACCTTTCCCATGGCCAGCTTCCAAATAATTCCAAGTAAATTTCTTTAATTTGGGATAGAATTTATCAAGTTTTGTTGCCAAAACATAAAACATGGTCTTGTTGCGATATTGTGTAGCTGGACTATCACTTAAAAAGTGAAGTGTGTCAACCTCATAATTATTTTCAATGTAGTTCAAAACTGGTTGGAGGTGAGCCCAGATAGCTGGTACATTGTGCTGGAGTGATTCTGATAGTGTACTAAAGCATTTAGTCGTCAACTCTCCATTAGATTCTCTCGAGTAAACAACAACCGTATGCAGTGATATCTGTTGTCGTGATCCCCCAAAGTGGAAGCTTTGAGTTTCCTCAGCATATTTTAAAGAGTAGTTTTCGCTGAAGTCCATATGAACTAGAGCTTCATTTTCTGCAAGTTTTGTTTTCAATGTTACTATCTCATTATATTGATGTAGTGCTCTCCCTTCATGTTTTAAGAAACATATTATATGCTTCTCAAATTCTTGCACCATATCAAAGATTGTGGTTTCGATCAAACCTTTAGTCATTTTGATAACAGTTTTTTCTTTTAGGATTTTTGTGTCAAAGAAACTTTCTTTCTTTGGCATCCATTTGAAATAATGTCCAGCTTTATTGGCAATAAAGTCACTATATGAAGATTTACAACCCATGCAAATGTCACATTCACGTAAAAGACATTTTTTCAGTTTTGTAGACACAACAGAATTCTTCCACAACACCAGCAGTTGTATTTTTCCCTAAAACGCCTACCTTGAACAATCCCTTGATCAATAGTTCCATGTTTATATGTGTGATACACTTACAAGTATCTCGATCACTCACTCTCATTGGTTTCACCCAAAATGGACGGTGTCTGCAGAAAAATTCATAGCTAACCAATTTATCTGGATAATCCTTCAAAAACTTCTTATGAAGGTTTCTCAATGTGTCATTCAGATACCGTTTTTGTTTTGTCACTTTTTTTTTTGTGATGAAGTCTTTCTTTCCAGGACAAATTCGACTGTTGCTGTCCAATTCTAAAAAGTTTTCTATCTCATCCTTTCTTATGTTCATTAATTGGAAATATTTTTTCGTCTTTCTCTCATATTTCAAATCAAAAGGTTTGCTTCCAATTGTTGATAGTGCCTTATGACATTTCAAAACATTTGAACACTGCCTGTAAAGACGATACTTCTTAATTACTTTCCCTGCAATAATCTTTTTAAATAATTGCTTTTCTTTGTCTGAATCTACCTTCTTGTAGTTTTCATTAAGTTGATCTTTGATAGCTTCAGCAAACAGAAGTGTCTTAACAACTTGAGGACTTGGTCTTACTTCTTTTCTTAGCATTTGTTTAACACGGGTGCTGGGAGTAGGTGGGCATTGGCTTTTATTTTTCTGTAAACGTTCACATCTTTTCCTGTATTTTTGGACATCCCTTCTTAGTTTGTTTATCAACTCGTCCTTTTTCTTAAACTCTCTATTACGTCTTTTTCTAAATCTCATAGCTCTTTTCATTGCAGATTTTGTTCTTTTTGTTGTTGAAGCACCTATTTCAGAAACAGAGTCTGGTTGATCTATATCTTGCAGGTTAGTGTTTTGATTCTCTTTTGCTTTGAGGTTAGTTCTGTAATTTTTAGAATTAACCCTCCATTGTTTCCGTTTCTTCCTTTGTTCACGTGGGGTTTGATCTTTGATAGGTTTTACAATTTTCTTCTCTTTCTTCTTCAAATATTTCAGTCGTTCCTTTTGCCTTTGCTCTTCTCTCTTCACTGGATCATTTTTAATATTTTTATAACGCTCCTGTTCTGCTTTTCTTTTCCTATTTAACTTCTCTTCCTCACTAACTATATTTTTCCTACTCTTCTTCATGATGTTTTAAAAGTACCTAAAAAATAATAAATCAATTAATCTTAAGTAGGCTAGGATATTAAAATGACTAGCTGACCACAATTTAAAAACAAAGTACCTATTAGACCTATTTGTTAAAAAAAAAGAATCATCATTGATGGCTAAATACAGATATTTTAGCTAATTTTTTTGAGTCAAATTACTCAATTTATAGGCCTAGTTTCTTAATAACTACTTTCCTAAATGTATTACTAAAATAAATAATCCTCTCAAATTGTGACTACTATATCATTTAATCATTAAATTATATAAGCATTTTAGGCTAGTTATGTATTATTTATATTTAATAAAATAGGTAAACATTAATAGAAACATGATAATTTGAAGAATATTGTTTATAATACATGAAAGTTCTAGTTAATCATTCCCCTGGCTTACCAGTCATTCCCCTGCCCAAAGAAAGTACAGGGGAATGACTCCAGGGGAATGATGATTATGAGGTTATGAGCTTGAATTATCCATGTGGCTTATTCTAAAATACTTAAAAATGTGTCTATGGAAACATATTATTATTGTTTCTATTGTTGATAACATATAAACTTTATAATACAATAAATAAGCCATTTTAAACTCACCAGGGGAATGATGCTTTCATTAGTGACAGTGCAACATTTAAGAGCAACAATGAACACAGAAAAGAATATTCACATACAAAGACAATTATTAGAATAGAAATGTCAACTGCACAACTTCTTTTAATTATTTATTCCAATAATAATGCAGCTAGCTCTATCTCTTAGTTGGGAAATTAACTAATGATCTACCATAGAAATTACAAATGAAAACTGGAGACATGATATAAAACTCAAATTAAGATGTTATGGAAGGTTTTTTTTAATAAACACTAATTATTTAAGATACATATATGTATTAGTACTTTTATATTGTCTAAAGTTTAAAAAAATGTGCTGTATTTATTTGAGTATTTAATCAATTAGTTACTGAATCTGTAGTTAGGACAATACAGGGGAATGATGTTTTACATATACATATTTTTTTAAATTTAAATGTAGAACTAGTAGAAAGAAATTAATGTTAGCATTAAATCAACATTACAACAACTTAATAAACTTTCAAGTATAAAACATCTACATAGCTATTATATATAATAAGAGTTTAGGGACATTAAAAGACCCAGTTTGTAGACAATCACCCTTATATATATTTAGCACTGCATCTTAGTACCTGTTCAGGGTTAAACGCTTTTTTATATTATTACTCCATCAGTATTGTCAAAAGTAACGAATGCAGAGCAATAAATGACATTATAAATACACATCTTTGAACTGTCAGAGAGATAAAAACATGTCACCAATCAGGATAAAACTTGGTCATCATAAGGTCCCCTAGAACAATTTTTGAAATTATCAATCCAACCCTAAAATTAATGATAATTTACTTGAAAGTGAAATGAATAAGAATCAATAGTCTCCAAATCCGGTCTAATTTGATTAAGTTTTGGATCTAACAATCAAGCAAAATGTCACACCTCAATTTCCTGGGAGAATTCCTTGAAGGGTATTTTACATAAACAGGTGTCTCCAATTCTATTTGAGATCGACAAACCTTATTATTGCAAAGTTTTATGAATATTAACAATACAGATTTTTTATATAAAATATTTTTTTTCTTTATAAAACCAATAGTTTCCAAGCTATAAACAAATCAATTATTCAAATGGAGATCCGAGAAATGGAAAGTTTAAAATAACTAATGCACTCCAGATAATAAGAAAAGTTTTTAAATGAGAAACCTCAAAACAAGAGGCTGAGATATCGGGACAGGCTCTCAAAATTTAGGATTATTCTTTTAGCACAGCGTCTTACTACCCATTCGGGTTATACGCTTATATAATAATTACGCTAATGGTTTTAGGGATTAGGAAGGTTTTATTTAAAGTAAGTGTACCCGCATTTGTGTGGAGGGAGATTGTAAATCCATTTTGTAAAAACCTCCCTCACTACACCCAATTAAGATTCAAACCTTGATCTCCCCATCATCAGCTGCTTAGTCTGCTGTGAGATTAGCACTTTATACCCTAATATATAATAAACTTGTTGAGATAAGAGAATTAAATTTTGTATAGGAGACAAAGCCCTATCAATGAATGAACACCAAATAAAAATTAATCAAGAAGGTGTGAAACAGTGTAACGATTTCATAATTTAGGGTAAAACAAGCGCCTTATTATTTGGCAACACAGCAATTAAACTAAACTTAATCTGCTGACACAGTGTTATGAAGTGATATTCTCTTTGGTGAAATGTGTTTATGTGACAATGTGTATTATTTTGTTTCACATATCTTACAAGTTGTAAGTAAAGGAGCAAGAAAGTATGTGTGATGCATTATAAAATTTGTTTGAATTATATCTGATATATAATAAATAAATCAAACAAATATACTGGAAGAGAAAGAGATCAATTGGTAGATGAATATTACAATTTGAGCTAATTATTATTTTTAATGTGCAAACTATCAATGAATTGACTTCCAGAATGTTCAGATCATGAGAGAGAGTGACAAGAAAGGGTGAATTTAAATCTGAAGGTTATGCTGAACATGCAAATCAAGTGAAATAAACATAGAAAACTTTGTTTTGATTAGAAGTTTCAATGTGAAACAATATTGTAGAAATAAACATAAATGAGAGTTTATTTAATTTGTAATACAGTTAGAAAAAATAGTAGTACTACCACTTATTATAGTTATGTTGTATTGTTTTATGAATTCAAAGAAAATACAATTAATTTAAAACAACTTATATACAATTTGACTAAAATGTAAGATATGTAAATATGATAAAATGAGTTGTGAGCTAAAAGCAAGGCAAAGAGAAGAGTTGCAGTGTCTAGCATCCAACTGTGGATATTGTCATATTGTCAAGAATAACTCACCAGCTTTGTACATAGTGGAGGATACTTTTCCTGAGCACGCAAAAACATAAGAACACAACTTTAAATAACAATATCAGGAATAAAGGTACAAATGAAGAGTGACCCAAGTACCAACAATAATAATAATAATAATAATAATAATAATGGCATGTTTTTATCTAGCGGCTTTAGACTTCTCTTGCACTTAGCCAGAAAATATAATTCAACACGCATTACAATTACTGGAAAAACACATAAATAATGTTAGAATATGGTATTTTAAGAAAGTCAGAGAAATATAATGCCATTTGCACGCACGTTCATTCATATACTCAATCAAATCTTTAATTATTTCAAGAAATCAGTCTAATTTTTTGACCAGATATATTGTGTGACTTCTTTGTATGTTGAGTGATAAGTAGTTATATAATTTTCCCCAAGCCTGCGACGCCAAGACGGTAAAAGAACGAACATATATATGTGGTCTGTGCACGGGAATATACATCTGTAGAGTGGATTCTGACTAAGTAGCATGTGTGTGAATATATTCTAGAAACAGGAACCATGAGGAGAGGTATTGATGTTTTAATGTTGACAATATTTTATGAAGCAATTTAATAAATATGACCACTGGTGAACACTGCAAATTATTAAAATCAAATCAAATATGGTAATTTTGTTTTGAATTAAATATAGTATTATGACCATAATATGTTTATAGCCATGCATTTACAGGGTTGCCACTATTTTCTTATTACCAAATTCCCTGTGTTTTCCAGAGAAAATTTTCATTTTTCCAGGCACCTAATAGATATTATAAATATAATTATAGAGGCATTTAATTTAGTTTTATAAAAAAATTTAGAAATGAAGAGTGATAATTTGTCATTGGAAGCATGTTTTATTGTGCAAGAGAAACACATGTTTAAGAATTATTTTGAAAATGATGAGAAATGAATGACACATTTTCTAGAAGGAAAAATTGGTTATATTTTCTGTCTACCCTAAATGGAATGAAAAAAAATGGGAAATACCAAAAATACAATTTTGAGTTTAAGTGTGGGGGTGGAACAAGAGACGTTTGTCTTATTAGCGGGGGTGAGTGGAGGAAGCCGAAAATGCGCGGCATTTGCCGAACGAAAACGAGTCGTCTCACTTGCACTCAGGACTTATTTCAAGCTGATGAGGTGCTGATAAGCATCGTCATCATAAATGAGACGTGTTCCAATCAAATTGCTCAATTCTCCAGTTACAAATTTTAGTCTATATTGTTACGCTTGCAAGCACTTTATTGCCCAAATTCACTAACAAATTCCAGTAAATTCTAGCTTTTTGGTGAAATTCCCTGTGTTTTCCCGGTTTTTTCCAGACACAAACAAATTCCCTGTCTTTTCCCGGTTTTCCCTGTTTTCCAGGTGCGTGGCAACCCTGATTTAGATACTTATTATTTTAAGTGTATCTAGATACTTACTATTTTAAGGAATTTTATACTTTGTCATACTATTCTAGATATGACAATATTAAACTCTGGAAATAACTGGGGTAAGAAATTTTCAGCATTCTCAGAGAATGTGGAAAGCCATACACTTTCTTGAAAATTATAGTTACCTGACCTATCCTTAAAGTTTTCATTGATAATTAATTAATTAATTCCCAGGGTTTTTGGTTGTCAGAGTCAGTTTGTTACATGGCCGTTTAACCTATTGACCATCCTCTACTGTTACCTCGACCGAGACTTGGAACTTGGTTCTTTTCAGGCAAGTAGGCACTGGTTTTCAATATGAAACAAATTGCACAATTTGAAGGATTCAACCATCACCGAAGATAGGAGGATCCTCAATAATTACACTAGAAGAACCTCCAATGAAGTGTTCTGTTTCTTCTAGCAGGTCATGCAGCGCGAATGGGAGTATCTAGAATCGCACTCAAGAGAATGAGGGTGTGCGTTTAATTGGCATTTGCATGTTTTATGGAAGAATCATTCATACATTTTTTTAAGTAACCCACCCACTAAATTATTTGGAAATAGATTTTAATTTGTTTGGGGACCAGATCAAGAGAGTAGTTTTGAGACGGTTATGTAAGAGTTAATTTACCACTCAGTGTTGGGAATGTCCGATACTTCGCGGCGCTTTCTCTTACATTTGGAGGCATCATCAGTCATCCGAGAACACTTTCACCCCAGGAAACTACCTAGAGAATACAACCTGTGTTGTTTGTCAGTCGGTCCTTAGTGATAATTGAGGAAAAACATAGTACATGCAAAGAATAATGTGTAGGTTGTGTTGTAAAGGTAGAAACGATAGCTGACTACCTTGAAAAATATATAATTCAAACTTTTTGCGGACACCTTAGAGTTAGCTTGCATGTGAAACCATACAAACCATACCATACCATACCATACCATACCATACCATGCCCATGTTCAATAACACAGGCCTGCAAAATTTGGGTTGTTGAATATTGTTTTTAATGTAATGGGTGATTCTTATGTTTTTTGGTGTGCTGATTTCAAAAATGATCTCCGATTTTCTCTATCATGTAATGATTTTTCACAAATTAGATATCAAAATATAGAAAAGGGGTTCAGTTTATGTATAATGGTTAAAACTTATTTATTTAAAAAAAATTAAACAATAGTTTTATTTACAAAAAAAAATAAGTTAAGCCATTCTCAACACTTACCAAGACTTACAAGTCCTTATACTGCCTTTTTCTTTTATCCTCAAAGCTCCTTTTTGAGCTTTTTCTCTTGTAGACAGCTTTCGGCTCTTCTCTGCACAGCATCCAACAGTAGTCTGTCATCATGTTGATGTTCCATCTCCTTGATGTCTTGATGGAATCTTTCACCTTGCTCTTCACTCAAAGCACCAAGATTTTCGGGAAAGTAGTCCAAATGGGAATTCAGGAAGTCACTTACAAGCTCATCGAACAACCCAAGTCCTTGAATTTGATGAGCATGTTTTCCACTATGAACTTGAAGTTGGGGTCCTTATTTTTTCCAAGAAATTTCGTTACAACTTCTCTGAAAGCTTTCCAGGCATCTTTTTCAAAAACTTTCATTTTTGTTTCAAAGAATTCGTCTTTCAGAAGTTTTCGGATATCTGGACCGACAAAAACACCTTCTTTCAGTTTAGCTTCTGGCAGTCCAGAAAACTTGTTACACAAGTATTTAAAACCCTCTCCTTCTTTTGACAGAGCCTTTACAAACGGCTTCATTAAACCAATCTTGATATGAAGAGGAGGCAGGAGGACTTTTCTTGGATCAACCAAGGTTTCCCTTACTACATTTTTGCTTCCAGGTTCTAATGTAGCCCTACATGGCTAGACCTTTTTAACTCAGTGCTGCCTTCTATCCTGACTATCCCATTCACACAAGAAGCAGGGGTACTTAGTGTAACCTCCCTGCTGCCCAAGATGCATGGAAAGTACTTTAAGATCAACACATATAGTCCATCCATGTTCATTGTAATTCAGCTTGGTGAGAATTAAGGCTAAATTCTCGTAGCATTCTTTCAAGTACACAGAATGCCCTACTGGTACGGAAGCATATTTATTACTATTGTGGAGAAGCACTGCTTTGAGGCTTCTTTTGGACGAGTCAATAAAGAGCCTCCATGCGTTTACGTCATACTGTATGTTAAACCTCACCATCATTCCAGGGACATTGCTACAATAAACCAGATCACCATCTTGAGAAAAGTATGGAATAAAATATTTTTCTCCGTTTCTGAACCAAGTGAAAGAGGTACCTGGTGCCAATAAGTTCTTTTCCTTTAGTCTTGATCCTAACAGTTCTGAAGAATCTTTAGGAAGACCCAAGTCTCTGACTAAATCATTCAATTCAATCTGTGAAAAGAGTTTGGGCTCTCTGCTCTCTGAAACATCTTGAAATTCTTCATCAAAATCATGGGCTTCCTTATCAAAGTAATCGGGAATCTCCTCTAGTTTATCTAAGTTTATCTAGAGGTAGGTATGGGTATTCCTGGGCCATCAGGTACAGAACCCATAGCCGACGGAAGGTTTGGATATAAAATGTCTTTCTTATTTTTTAAATTGAACCCCTTAACATTACACGAACAAAAGTAGCAGTCATCACTGTGATTTTGGGGTTCCCTCCAGATCATTGGGACTCCAAAACGAAAAGATTGTTTCTTACCTTTTGACCACTGTCTGAGTTCTTCTACACATAAAGAGCACACTTTATGTGGGGCCCACGACTTATCCTGGTCACAAAGTTTCACACCGAAATAAGCATAGTACACTATTTCAACAAAATCTGTAATGTTTCTTTGTTGTTTCTTTACTACAAAGTCCCCACAAATGTAACAAAAACTGTTAGCTGAATTAATACAACCCCTTGAAGCCACTTAGCACACTTAAAATCAGATTAAAACCACAAATAAAACTCAACAGCTGATGTAAAAAAACTTGAGCAGTGATTTTACAGTGTCTGTGACAACCTTGTCTCTCAAAGATTGAGTTGAAACTGAGCAAACATTCAAAGAAATGAAATGAAATAATGTGGGGAGGGGAAAACGAAAAGGAAGTGAATCATCACTTTTATCCCTTAGTCTTAATATGAAGAGGGGAAAACCCAATGAAGTGAATCATCGCGTTATCTTAATCACTGTCTTAAGAAACTCAGTAAACATGTTTCTAAAATACTCTTTATGACTCATGGCACTGCCACTTATTGTTCCCAAATAACCCCCCTTCCATCCCTCCTTCCCCTCTCTATTTGAAACCTCTTTATTATAATACACCTGGATCAGATGAAGGCTAATTTTTTTTTAAGATATGAAATTTTTTGCTTAGAAGCTTAATACACAATAAGGGTTGGATATTAAAATCTAAAATTTGAGTTTGTCAAAAACTGTTATGTGATGGAATTTTTTTAACTATTTTTACTGAAATCAGCACCCAAAAATCTATAAAAATCAGTGTTTAGATTTATTTTATTTTTTTAATTTTCATTGCAGACCTGTGTAATGAATCTTTGAATAATGACAAGAGATGATTGCTACTTGTGATGATACTACCCTGAAAAAAGTATTTATTTTTAAGGATATAGTATATACAGAACAGACAAGGCGGGAGTAGGGGATTGTGGGGGGCAGGGAAGTGGCACTACAGTTATGATAACAACCCATTTATCTCACTATCAACACTTTTCAAAACTTGGAGAGTATTAAAGCCAGTCATAAACATAAATACTAGTGGTGGGAGTGTCCGAGTCACAAATGTATACAAACCCCCCAGAACAAGACAATACTTCCACATGACTTAGAGGAGATTACAGACACAGATATATTATTTTTAGTGGGAGATCTAACCTGTAAGAACACGATATGTAACAGCCAAAAAATAATCAGAGGTTTTGTACCTAGATAAGGTTGTAGTTTTACATACAGAAGGTTATTTTGTAACTAGAGACAGTTGTTGTGTACCTAGAGAATATCGTAGTTATATGTCGTTATTTGAGGGGGTCAGGGCAAAAACATGATAACCCTAGTTGATTTAGATGGGGTATTTTCGCTATTTAAAAGTCTATAAAATCCTGAAATCTATTCAAGGATATTTGTTATCCTCAAGGTTTTGCCTGATTATAAAAACAGATTGTAGTTCAAGTGTTATGCAGCCAGAAATCACATTCGTCAAATGAGGGTTATGAAGTTTTTGCCCCGACACCTTCATTTCATAGGGAAGTTTTGTGATACTAGAGGCGGCTTCAGATTTAATACTTCTTAAAATCAATTTTAAATCCTGATCATAAATGATTTCAGAGTATTATTATTTATACAGACATAAAGACATTGAGGTCAAATTCCTCATGTCCATGATTAAAAACCTCTGCTATTTTTATGTTATGGATGCCAGGTTTAAGATATGAGTAAGAACTAGACAACACTACTGTGTGCTGAGTAAGAGCCAAATGGCACTACTAAGTGCTGAGTAAGAGCCAAATGGCACTACTAAGTGCTGAGTAAGAGCCAGACGGCACTACTAAGTGCCACTAAGAGCTAGACGGCACTACTAAGTGCCACTAAGAGCTAGACGGCACTACTAAGTGCCACTAAGAGCTAGACGGCACTACTATGTGCTAACTAGGACGGCCCTTTTCTGTAGTGGTGCTACATGATGATGTTAAAGTGCCCACATCCGATGCTTGACGTTGGGGGAAGACATCCTTCTTAATTTTGTGCACTTTTTTTATCGTCATATTATCATCATAATAGAGATATATTTAAACAATTCTAGGTATACAACTATTCTACATTAAATTTTGGAGTAATCTACAATTTTATTTTAGTTAACTTATCAATACCTAGGCTCATGTTCAACATGGATCCTGGAACCTGGCTTCACTCTCAAAAAAAGACTAGATAGCCAATGAAGCGGAGATTGGGGTTTGAATATCTGTTGTGTGTAATCATAGTGGCTTTTCTTAAAAGATTTTATACTCTCTCTCCACTTTAATAAGAGATTACCTCTAAAATTGTACCTATCTCAATTCTACTCCATTAGATAAATATAAGGAGTAATTAGAATAACTACAATTTGACTATACCACCCTACAAAATGTATACTAAATTGGTAGAGTTTTAAAGAAAATCTACCAGCATTTGCATGGAGGGAGAGCGGGAAACCATTTAGGAAAAGCAACCCTCAGTAGACCTGACTGGTCTTCAAACCCCATCACCCCAACATAAGTCGTTTAGTCTACTGAGAGAATGACAATGTAGACACTGCAGCCATCATAGCGGGTGTATAATAGTTGTATTTATATACATATACACAGATTTATCAGAAGGGAAAAGGTAGACTTAAATACACCTACCTTTTGAAAATAATTAATGATAGTTGAAGCTTTACTTTTCATAACATGCTGCTGGTACGAAGAAATAACACTATTGATAGCATGCTGCTGGTACGAAGAAATAACACTATTGATGGACTCCTCAAGCTCACCTTGAAATAAATTCTGTAGTTTTATTTCTTTCCATTTGACCACAACATCTTTTTGAGACTCAACCACTGTTCTTTTTTATAGATCTCGTGTTTTATTTGCAAGAATTTGAAGAAATTATTTTTGTTTTGGTACAAACACAAAAGATTATTCACAGCCCATGTAAAAGAATGTGCAATAGGAATCTAAATTATACTCAAACTCAACTATAGCTAATTTTGGCCGCTTCGACTGACAGCTGTTATCCAAATAAAAGCAAGTGGCAGGGTCAGTAGATTGGACAAACTAAACAAGTGCCGTGAGTATAAACATGTCATTGTCATGCGCGTGTGAAATATTGATAAACCAAAAGTAAGTGCTAAACTTTCATTTTCAATGCCACAAACATTCGGAAGTTATTTATACGTATGTTTATCAAAGGTTAAAATATGAACAATGATATTATTTTCAAACATTATAGTTTGAGTGTAATATCTGTGTTACGCAACCCACCCTTCCTCCATGTAACAGCATGTAGACATTAGAGCTCCCCCTTCCCCTCCCCTTAGAGACTGTAGTCTCAACTCACTTGATGTACGGTTGGTGGAGAGCCACTAGGCTTGCATGGATGGTGAGAGTCACAGCTGCCAGATGAAAGTAGTCAAACAGGACAGGCAAGTGATAGTGAAGTCCCTTGGTGGGAGAGAAGTTAAGTTGGAGACTGCGACTGGACACACAAGAAATGGAGCTATGTTGGTCAGGACCAAACGTTTGGTCTGTAAACCACAGCTCGACCAGCAGAGTGAAGTCCGCTCGTTCAAGAGTATCCTCGATCTACAAAACACATAGATGAGATAGTTCAAGATAAAGCATACAACTATCCTACAGACACTTGTTTCAAATTATCATGTCACCTGCGGGTATCTGTAACTTCTTTTATTTAGACAGGAGTATCACAAACAACATTAAGGCCCAATCTTACAATGTCACATTATTCTATCCGTTAGGGCTTGTCTTTATGGATTGTCTCAGTTTTAATTTTGTCCACTTGAAAATAAACAGGTTTTACACTCATGAATAGTCAGGTCTTTGCTAGCTTGTAGTTCTAAATTTCAAAGAATATAGTGAGTGTACATTTGGAATATTCAGTAAGGCATGACTCTACCAAAGAATTGACCCTAGTTCAATTTTGTTCACAACTGTTTTTCTTTCGATATTTTTTTTTTAAGAAATAACTCCCAGCTTTTCTCCGAAATGATGTTATGTCAATTTTATTTGATAGGACTGTTTTGGTTTATTCAATTCCAACGTTTCTCTTCCGCTTGAGGATGTAGAAGAGGGTGCTGTAGACTTACGCATGTTGATGATCAAATACTTTTTTCAAATGGACCATTTTACTTAAACAAACACATCATATTATTTTTGAACTAAACATTTCAAGCTAGGTTTAGTAATTTTTACAGAGCTATAAATATCCTAATGTTTCTTCAGTTCATATGCCTGTGCCTCATGCTTGTCACTAAAGTATGGCTTTAATGATGTAGGGAATCAAATATAAAGATTATGAATGGCAGATATGCTGGGATTTAAAAGTTGCCGCACTGCTTACAGGTTTATAGGGTGGATTCACAAAATAATGTTGTTTTTTGTGCTTGTGGGACAGCCGAGACACCAATAACCAATAGAAAGTCAAGGAATGGTTTGTGAGGAAATTATAAATTGCTGGAAAGGAAAATGTGAAATTTACTCCATTTGCTATGCCTCTGCTTCATATAAAGTTAGGCTTGATGAAGAGCTTTGTAAAAGCTCTTGATAAAGAAGGTCAGAACTTTGATCATTTGAAAAAAATGTTACTCAAGTTGAGTGAAGCAAAGCTAAAAGAAGATATATTTATTGGGCCACAAATTATGGCATTGTTGAAAGATCCAACCTCTGATGCTAAGCTTACAAATATTGAGTAAGCTGCTTGGTCCTCTTTCAGAGCCATTGTTTACGGCTTTTTGGGCAACAGAAGATATGATAAATATGTTTCCATAGTGAGTGGGCTATTGGACAACAACATGGGGTGTAGAATGTCACTAAAAATTCACTTTTTACACTCGCATCTTGACTTTTACCCAGAATATGGTTGTGCTGTTAGTGACGAACAGGGTGAACGCTTTAACCAAGATATCCTGACCATGGAGGATCATTATCAAGGACACTGGAACCCTTCGATGTGGACGATTACTGTTGGTTTCTTTTTAGGGAGACTGATTAAACACCTTACAAAAGAAAAGCATCGTCATCCCATTTTGTCATAGAAAAATGACATTAAACTTTGTACATATTAATATTATGGCTTAATGTGGATTGTTTTAGTGCATTTTGTTGGTTTAAATTAGTTTTTTACGCTATCAATAAAACATAGGTGAGTTCTGAGGGCTATTTTTTGTTTGTATTTAAAATGGTACATAAATGCTAATGTCGAATTATTGTCTTTTGTGTGTATCTTGGAAATGCGACGTAATAGAGAGAAACTGATTTTCCCAATGAATTCAGCACCTAAAAATTAGTCATATCCACCTATTTACAAACCAGATACAGGAAAAATGTTTCAATTTGTTGACCAGTGTAATTAATTGATTAATTACTTTTATAGATTTTCTATGAACATGGTCCAGTGGTTGTCTTGAGGAAAGCCTGTATGGTCCGGATCGAGAGGGAAAACAAGTTGTTCTTGTAAACACAGCACAATAAAGGGAAAAGTTTAAAATCACTGTCGTTTATTAGGGGTTATTCCTGACAGTCTATTGACATGGTCGATACTGGATTTGACTGAAATAGTTGTTCTGTTTGACAGTATGAGTATGCACTGTATTACTAAGAGGCCCACTTGGGACCTTGTTGTACCAGAAGTGAAGTACAACATCAACTTCTATCATCAACTAACACGGTAAGTATTTACAAAATAATTAACCTTCAAAAATAGAAATTTAAAACTACACAGATATTTGTGGATGGAATGCACATTCTTAACTCAGTTGTCAGATCCAAATACTAAATTACCAATCAATGAGTGCATATTTCTCAATTAAAACCTAGTCCCAGTAATTACCAAGAGTGCCGACAGTCTGACAATTCACTCATTTGTAGAGATTGGACCTTGTTTCCTTTATATTGGATGGTTGGGGCTGGATAACCAGTTCATGAAACATTGCCATCAATGGTTTGTGCCTCAGAAAATTATAGTAAAAAAATTGTTGGGGAAAAGACCCATTGCGTAGTTGCTTTTGTGTCCTTATTTATAATTTGATAGCCCCTTTGATATTATTACAACGAGGAACACTGATCTGTCCAAATAGCTTCTTAATGAGCCAATAATATTTTATATGCAAATGTAAACCTAAATAAAAGTAAGATAAAACCCAGTATTTTGTGATGGCTCGGGTACATCAGTTTGATTCTGATGAAGGTATCAGGATAGGGAGTTTGACAACATGTACATTTGGTTTTATAATGTTTATTTGCGACTTATTACCCCTTATGCGAGTAATTAGGTAACGTAATAAACAAGGTGTACATATAAATGGAAAAATAATTTGTTTAACAATAAATAAATTTATTAAAAAACAATGATAATAAGAATTAGATTCACAATAATATTACAAGATTATAAGTTTGAAGCTTGTTGCGAAAAATTAGACTTTGTGAAATTTGATTGTCTGGCCGAGCTACAGTGGCTGAGCAGGAGCCAGGCTAAAGGACAGGTGTTTTCTAACAGAGAAAACAATTAAGTAGTTATTAACAAAAGGTATTGAACAAAATATACTGTAATGTTACTGACCTGCCCCTAAAGAATGTGTGAGAGCAATTGACAATAATATTGTCCTAATTTTATTTAAATTATATAATCTATTACATGGCCCTTAAAGCACTTTTTCTTCTAAGAGGGCGCAACAGCCATTGTCAATGACATCAGAGTGCATGACATAGGACCAGTAGAGTCAAAAGGACAATTTAAAATATTTTATAAGGAAAATAAATTTAATTCCTTTCCTAAAAAGAACAATATGCATTTCTAAATGGTAATTTGAGCCAGCTTCCTGTTCTCGCACATTCTAAATCCATCCTTATGTTTTATTTTTATATTTTATTTTTCTATACAGAAGCTTCTGAAAGCTTCCATGAGTAATTGATATAATGGGGCAATAGATCCTCACTAGGAGTCCAGTCCTTGATGTACTCGGACTATAGCTCCTGTCCGCGATTCCTACGATCGTGCTATCAGCAGCGTATGAAGTTTGTCAACAACATGATCTGTTTTCTCTTGAAATAAACAGAGATTTTGAATTAAAAGAATATCAGCGTTACAAATGTGTATTTATTACATAATATAGTAAAACGTGGTCCAACAAGGGGCGAGTGATATAAATAGTGAGATAAATATACCTAATTTTTTATAAACCTTATAAAAAGGCTTCAAATCGCGTGGCAATCAAACCACATTAGTTCACAACTCATCAGTTAGTACAAAAACCAGGACAATTCAAATAAACAATAATAACAAGAAGAGAATACTCTTCAATATGTGTAAATTTTAATCAGTTAGCTTGACTGGGTGTTAAGACAATATTCTTAAAACACTTTGGATAATGAAAAACAATAGAAACATCTGTACATAACAGTGGTCTATGGCTAGCAAACAGGTGTCGATAAACAGGTACTATGGCTGGTTCTTTTCCCTGTTGGTACTGCCAGAGCATTCAATAGTACAAACAAATCTAATTGCAACTACGCTGAGAGCAACACAAAAAAACAATAGAGGCTTAAAAACAGGCAAGGACAAAGGGTATTATATGCGCAGACCCCATTATGACCCAAGTGGAGTTCCACGGGTTGCTCACCCAAGCTAATATCGTACGTGAAGCGTGACTACTTGACCCACTCAAAACATAGATCTCTATTAACCCAAATGTGATTTGAAAAACAGGACAGACAGCCTGGTTGTAGCCATACAAATATTAAACAAATGCACATGACGTGCATGGCGTCATGTGAGGTATTGATTCAGAATAAATAAATGGAACTAGTGGAGGTTAGCAAGTCAATGACTAAGACAAAGGCTCATAATGTAAAGACTGTATCATAAGGATACAGAGAAACAGTCGCTAGGACTGATGTACGAAATCTAATACTAATCATAAGAGACTTGTCCTTCAGACTGGAGGACACAATATTTAACTAATAAAATAAACCTTTTTTAATTTTAAAGTCAACAAGACTTGAAATTGATTAACTGTCGACTCGACATAATATAAACTAACAAAGCCAATAAAAGTCATCTCCGACAACAGATACTAAAAAAACAGGATATAAAATATGTCTAAGTAGACATTGCCTAGTTTTACAACAAAAACTAGACTCTAAGTCATAAGGACTTAACGATGTTGCCAGGATACTTAGGTATTTGAAGTATATCCTCCTAGCCAGCGCGGCGGTGGATCTGACGGCCAACACTTCATGGTCGCCGTTTCCTTCGTTGATTTGGGTAGTAGAAGTTCCTCCTTAGATGTAGGTTGTAGTAGAATGGGTATAATGTGAACCTGAGAAGCAGCCTTATATACTCTACAATCTGATTTGAACGAAACAAAACAAAAAGGGTGATAAACTCAGAAATATAGAAAAGGAGAGAGATGGACAAAGGCGGGGGGAAGGCAAAAAGACACAGGAAGAGCCGCTTGCGGGGAAAGGGAAAACATGGTTCCTTGGACTGCCGCTAGTCTTCTCTGACGGGAAGTGGGTCACTGATGTCGATTTGAATCTACCCTTCTTTCTTCGTCAGGTGTAGTTATTATAGCACATGTGGTTGCAGTAGGCCGCCATCATTGAATAAATTTTCTAATATGTGGCGAACAAATCCAAGAACATCTTGAAATGGTGAGTAGATACTAAAGCATCTTCTATTTAAATATATCTGGTTTGATTATATTCTTTAGGCTCAGCTATTATTTTTATGAGAATTTGTGATATAGACATCCTTTTACTATATTTTCTTGTAGGCAGCATGGCAAATCTATGTAAATTTATCTGACATCATCCAATGGCAAAAGGTATGTGCTAACGTATCTTATTCATAAATATGAATATCTGCTACAGTATTTATCAAAAGGCAATATTTTTTGCACGACCACGTGTTTCAATTTAGGGAGACACGTGATTGTATCTGGCTGCATCTAGTCAGGAAAAATAAACTTTGAGGTAGATTACTTTTAAATATGTTACTATTACTTCTTTCTTTCTTTTTCTATTGTCAGAAATTATCAAAATATTTATATTTAATTGTAGCTGTCCAATCTGGCTGATTGACATGCTACATATTGAAGTGAAGGTTATAGGTAATCCCCTGACCAAATACTGCTTGACCTTCAACTCTGGCTACAGAGGGTGATCCCTTATGCTGCATCCAAATGACTCACTTTCTGTTCATTTACTCTGAATTACTCACACACTTTAGCTGCTTACATGATTCTGTAAAGTTACAGTACTGAAAACATAGGAAATTTTGAAAAAACCCGATTAGCGCACCAAGTGGGTTTTTCCAGGTTGGACTCACTTTGGCAAACCAGTAGGTAAAAATTTGTATATAGGCAGTGGAGGTTACAATGTAGAGATGTGTCCTAACAAGACACTCCACTTGAAGAAAGCAATCAGCTTGTATCATAAACATTTAACCATACCTGGTCGAACAGTTGTTTACTGTAACACATCTCAAGCTTCTACATGACTCACTTTATCAGTCTATATTAATCCACAACTACCTGGCGACCCTCTTGGCCTCCAGATCTTATCAACTCTTGAGTTAATTAGCGACTTCTTTCCTCAGGTCTCAGGAAAATACTGCTGACTTACCAGTAATATGAGCTCACAAACTTGCTTCAGTTCCTGTGTACTACTACAAGAGCAATATTTATATTAGACAGAGTCTGACACCTTAGCTCAGTCAGTAGTGTGTCTGTCTACTAAGCTAAGGATCCCAGGTTTGATTCCTGGTATGGCAAAAAAATTATCATTGGTAAAATATTGGTTTACCCTTTCATGGTGATGAATTAATGGTCGGGGGTGAGGGGGTAGGGGGGCTGGGTGTTGTGTCTGTTCTGGATTTTAAGTAGTTTATAAGTCAATCATTTGGTCCAGAAAGTGTACATTAAATACCTCAAATAAATTATAAAAAATATATAAACACACACACAAGAGGGTATCAAAAAGTTTCAAGACTGGTTCTGTAAAATGGAAATAAATTACCTGATTTAAATTTGGCCACTATCTCCTTCAAAGTAGTCCCTTTGTGCAATAATACAACGATCCCAGTGATTTTCCCACTTTTGGAAAGCTCTCTGGAAGTCCTTGCCTCTAAGCATGCAGATTATCACCTGTGATTCAGGCTTGATCTCGTTCATGGTGTCAAACCGGCGACTCTTGAGCTTTAACTTTATTTTTGGAAAGAGGAAGAAGTCGCAAGGAGCCAAATCTGGTGATTACGAGGGTGAGGAGCAATGATCGTGTTGTTGCGCCTGATAAACTCACACGTTTTCATCACTGCGTATGCAAGTGCATCGTCATGTTGGAGCACCCAATTGACTGAACACCACAGTTCTGGTATTTTCTGCTGAATGTCCTCCCTCCGAACATGACCGTATAACTCAGCGTTGACAGTGTGACCCTCGAGGACAAATTCATGGTGCGCAATCCAGCAATGTCAAAGAAAAGATGAGCATGCGCTTGGTCACACACCTGACCTGCCTCTCCTTCTTCAGTCATGGAGATCTGGTGCTCTTCCATTTCGAAGACTGTTGTTTGGTTAAAAACAAAAGTGAGGATTGTCTGCAATGATCTTTATGATATATTCACGTCAGAAATGTTCTTAATGGTCATCCAGCAATCCTTGTACACAAGTTGCCTAACTCTCTCCACAATTTCCAGGTTTGTGCTCGTGGAAGGTCACCCTGACCTTTCTTCAGCTTTCAGTTACGTTCTGCCGCTGCTGAAGCACAAGTACCATTCAAAACACACTGGACAGCTCATAGCTTCATTGCTGTAAGCCTGCTGCATCATTTGGAGGTTTCCGTCCCAGATTTTCTGAGTAAGATGTGGAATTTGATGTTTGCTCTCTACTTGCGTTTGCAACCCAAAATAAAAGAGCAAATGCACCCATGGATATCGCCAAATAAATGTAACACAGCCACTGGTCTACAGAGAATGATGCCACTTGTCGTACTGACAAAAGAAGGTCACAGATCGCCATACTTGCTCGCGAATCCCCATGTTGTGCTCTGTTTTCATTTTACAGAACCAGTCTTGAAACTTTTTGATACCCCCTTTTTTGCTACTAATAATTTTTATGGTGATAATATGGGTGGGGGGGGGGGGGAGGGGGGATTTCCAAAACCCAATTAAGTTTGAGAATTATTTGTGTTATGCCATGTGTGCATCACTAGTATAATTTGTGTGTGCATGTGTGTAAATGGTTTGGATATTTTTAACAACTTATTAAGAACATTTTACAGCATATAAGTATATTGTGAGTGTCGGACTTGAACTGACCTTGTGACTGTCGACAAGGATGTGCACTCGGAACATGATCACGTCATTGAGAAGTACTTCTTCGTTGCGATACAGAATCTGGAAGGTCTTGCTTACACCGGTGCCGTTGACAACACATGCAGGGAACACTAGTTCAGTTCCTGAACAAAACAACCAGCAAAATGTTATGTCCTATTAGACACTATATAATCCGAGAGATCACATGCACTGGTGTTTTCCTGATCTACCATCAGATAAGTAAGCTATAGCAGTCTTAAACAATAGAGGTAGGGCTGCCCATGATGTTCAAGCAGGCCATACTGCTGTCAATGAATACACCCACTAGTAATAGACCAATTATTTTTATTCTAAATTGTAGATGATAAACTGAGACATAATCTTTGTTCATAAAATGTTTCTATAAATGCTAGATTTTCTTAATTATTTCATGTCAAACTCAAAAAACAACGATTTACGTTACTGTCTCTCAATAACTAACTAAAGAACAAGTTTAGATTTTTTTAAACTTTAAATAAACTACTATGCAGACATCAGTATTTTTTCATTAGTACCTTTAGAAATATTATTTCTATGAGTTGTACAAGTTGTTGCAGCTAAATCAAACTATGAGCCCCAGGTGTAATTAGACAAAAACCTGTAGCCAAGGAGATAAATAGTGGCCATTCCTTCGTTCATCTTCATCAATGTCAGTACGTTTCTTCTTCTTTCTTCTTATCAGTGTCTTTATCACATCTCATTTACAGGTAGACAATTTAAGTGCTTCCAGAATAACATTAATTTAGATTGGTGGCAAATTCAAATTTCCCGTCCACCCCATATATTGTGTTGGTAAGGTGTGTACTAATGTTTTATAGTTACAACCTATTCACATTGGTGTGTTTTACAAAATGAGCTTGTAAGTACTAGGCGTAGTATTTATTTGATTTAAGGCTGACAACTCACGATATTTGTAGGTTCATTTACAGGGTTTTCAGGAAATGATTAACACTTTTAACAGTCATATTTATTGCATCATATCATTTAATAAATAATTAGGTTGTCTAACAATGCAGGCTATTCGGGAGAAAAAATACACAACTCTTTATAGGCCAACAATACATGACAACAATGCATGTCATGTGAAACAAAACATGCCAATATTTCATAACAGTGTGACATTTTCAATGTGTGAAACAAAAAATAGCAATACATTTACAACCGTGCCATCTACCGGTGAAGACATTTTTAACTTTATATATGGAATATTCATGAAAATTACAATACTCTCCACTCTATATTCTGCTCAATAAACTCTTATTAGAAATTCTACATACATGTTAATTTTTCTCAGTACAATTTAATGTGAACAATGTGACTGCATTTGTTTAATTATATCTGAAAATTCAGGTTTGATGCTCTCTAACACTGCAATACAAAGGTTTGGTTCTAAGGTTGTAAGGAGATGAAGTGAATGTATACACTTGTCGCTAGTTAACAATCAAGCAAATATTGTTGTTGTCTGGAGATGAAGTGAATGTATACACTTGTTGGTAGTTAACAATCAAGCAAAGATTATTGTTGTTGTAAGGAGATGAAGTGAATGTATACACTTGTCGCTAGTTAACAATCATACAAAGATTGTTGTTGTCTGGAGATGAAGTGAATGTTTACACTTTTCGCTAGTTAACAATCAAGCAAAGGTTGTTGTTGTCTGGAGATGAAGTGAATGTATACACTTGTTGCTAGTTAACAATCAAGAAAAGATTGTTGTTGTCTGGAGATGAAGTGAATGTATACACTTGTCGCTAGTTAACAATCATACAAAGATTGTTGTTGTCTGGAGATGAAGTGAATGTATACACTTGTCGCTAGTTAACAATCATACAAAGATTGTTGTTGTCTGGAGATGAAGTGAATGTATACACTTGTTGCTAGTTAACAATCAAGCAAAGATTATTGTTGTTGTAAGGAGATGAAGTGAATGTATACACTTGTCGCTAGTTAACAATCAAGCAAAGGTTGTTGTTGTAAGGAGATGAAGTGAATGTATACACATGTCGCTAGTTAACAAAGGTAGATGAAGTGAATGTATATACTTGTCGCTAGTTAACAATCATACAAAGATTGTTGTTGTCTAGAGATGAAATGAATGTATTTAACTTGTCGCTAGATAAACAATCATACAAAGATTGTTGTTGTAAGGAGATGAAATGAATGTATACACTTGTCGCTAGTTAACAATCAAGCAAAGATTGTTGTTGTCTAGAGATGAAGTGAATGTATAACACTTGTCGCAAGTTTAACAATCAAGCAAAGATTGTTGTTGTTGGAGATGAAGTGAATGTATACACTTGTCGCTAGTTAACAATTATACAAAGATTGTTGTTGTCTGGAGATGAAGTGAATGTATACACTTTTCACTAGTTAACAATCATACAAAGATTGTTGTTGTAAGAAGATGAAATGAATGTATACACTTGTTGCTAGTTAACAATCAAGCAAGATTGTTGTTGTCTGGAGATGAAGTGAATGTATACACTTGTCGCTAGTTAACAATATAACAAAGATTGTTGTTGTCTGGAGATGAAATGAATGTATACACTTGTCGCTAGATTACAATCAAGCAAAGATTGTTGTTGTCTGGAGATGAAATGAATGTATACACTTGTCACTAGTTAACAATCAAGCAAAGATTGTTGTTGTCTGGATTTTGAAGTGAATGTTTACATTTTCACTAGTTAACAATCATACAAAGATTGTTGTTGTCTGGAGATGAAATGAATGTATACACTTGTCACTAGTTAACAATCAAGCAAGATTGTTGTTGTCTGGAGATGAAGTGAATGTTTACACTTTTCACTAGTTAACAATCATACAAAGATTGTTGTTGTCTAGAGATGAAATGAATGTATACACTTGTCACTAGTTAACAATAAGCAAAGATTGTTGTTGTCTGGAGATGAAGTGAATGTTTACACTTTTCACTAGTTAACAATCATACAAAGATTGTTGTTGTCTAGAGATGAAGTGAATGTATACACTTGTCGCTAGTTAACAATCATACAAAGATTGTTGTTGTCTGGAGATGAAGTGAATGTATACACTTGTCACTAGTTAACAATCAAGAAAAGATTGTTGTTGTAAGGAGATGAAGTGAATGTATACACTTGTCGTTAGTTAACAATCATACAAAGATTGTTGTTAAAGGAGATGAAGTGAATGTATATACTTGTCGCTAGTTAACAATCATACAAAGATTGTTGTTGTCTAGAGATGAAATGAATGTATACACTTGTCGCTAGATAACAATCATACAAAGATTGTTGTTGTAAGGAGATGAAGTGAATGTAAACACTTGTCGCTAGTTAACAATCATACAAGATTGTTGTTGTCTGGGGATGAAGTCAATGTATACACTTTTCACTAGTTAACAATCAAGCAAAGATTGTTGTTGTCTGGAGATGAAGTGAATGTATACACTTGTCACTAGTTAACAATCATACAAAGATTGTTGTTGTAAGGAGATGAAGTGAATGTATACACTTGTCGCTAGTTAACAATCATACATAGATTGTTGTTGTAAGCAGATGAAATGAATGTATACACTTGTCGCTAGTTAACAATCATACAAAGATTGTTGTTGTCTGGAGATGAAGATGAATGTATACACTTGTCGCTAGTTAACAATTATACAAAGATTGTTGTTGTCTGGAGATGAAGTGAATGTTTACACTTTTCACTAGTTAACAATCATACAAAGATTGTTGTTGTCTAGAGATGAAATGAATGTATACACTTGTCACTAGTTAACAATAAGCAAAGATTGTTGTTGTCTGGAGATGAAGTGTATGTTTACACTTTTCACTAGTTAACAATCATACAAAGATTGTTGTTGTCTAGAGATGAAGTGAATGTATACACTTGTCGCTAGTTAACAATCATACAAAGATTGTTGTTGTCTAGAGATGAAGTGAATGTATACACTTGTCGCTAGTTAACAATCATACAAAGATTGTTGTTGTATGGAGATGAAGTGAATGTATACACTTGTTGCTAGTTTAACAATCAAGCAAAGATTATTGTTGTTGTAAGGAGATGAAGTGAATGTATACACTTGTTGCTAGTTAACAATCAAGCAAAGATTGTTGTTGTCTGGAGATGAAGTGAATGTATACACTTGTTGATAGTTAACAATCAAGCAAAGATTGTTGTTGTCTGGAGATAAAGTGAATGTATACACTTGTCACTAGTTAACAATCATACAAAGATTGTTGTTGTAAGGAGATTAAGTGAATGTATACACTTGTTGCTAGTTAACGAACAAACAAAGATTGTTGTTGTAAGGAGATGAAGTGAATGTATACACTTGTTGCTAGTTAACAATCAAGCAAAGATTGTTGTTGTAAGGAGATGAAGTGAATGTATACACTTGTCGCTAGTTAATGAACAAGCAACGATTGTTGTTGTAAGGAGATGAAGTGAATGTATATACTTGTCACTAGTTAACAATCATACAAAGATTGTTGTTGTTAGGAGATGAAGTGAATGTATACACTTGTCACTAGTTAACAATCATACAAAGATTGTTGTTGTAAGGAGATGAAGTGAATGTATACACTTGTTGCTACTTAACAATCACGCAAATATTGTTGTTGTCTGGAGATGAAGTGAATGTATACACTTGTTGCTAGTTAACAATCATACAAAGATTGTTGTTGTAAGGAGATGAAATGAATGTATACACTTGTCACTAGTTAACAATCATACAAAGATTGTTGTTGTAAGGAGATGAAGTGAATGTACACACTTGTTGCTAGTTATCAATCAATCAAAGATTATTGTTGTTGTAAGGAGATGAAGTGAATGTATACACTTGTCGCTAGTTAACAATCATACAAAGATTGTTGTGTATGGAGATGAAGTGAATATATAAACTTGTCGCTAGTTAACAATCATACAAAGATTTTTGTTGTAAGCAGATGAAATGAATGTATACACTTGTCGCTAGTTAACAATCATACAAAGATTGTTGTTGTCTGGAGATGAAGTGAATGTATACACTTGTCGCTAGTTAACAATTATACAAAGATTGTTGTTGTCTGGAGATGAAGTGAATGTATACACTTGTCACTAGTTAACAATCATACAAAGATTGTTGTTGTAAGAAGATGAAATGAATGTATACACTTGTTGCTAGTTAACAATCAAGCAAAGATTGTTGTTGTCTGGAGATGAAGTGAATGTATACACTTGTTGTTAGTTAACAATCAAGCAAAGATTGTTGTTGTAAGGAGATAAGTGAATGTATACACTTGTTGCTAGTTAACGAACAAACAAAGATTGTTGTTGTAAGGAGATGAAGTGAATGTATACACTTGTCGCTAGTTAACAATCATACAAAGATTGTTGTTGTATGGAGATGAAGTGAAATGTATACACTTGTCGCAAGTTAACAATCATACAAAGATTGTTGTTGTATGGAGATGAAGTGAATGTATACACTTGTTGCTAGTTTAATAATCAAGCAAAGATTATAGTTGTTGTAAGGAGATGAAGTGAATGTATACACTTGTTGCTAGTTAACAATCAAGCAAAGATTGTTGTTGTCTGGAGATGAAGTGAATGTATATACTTGTTGCTAGTAAAACAATCAAGCAAAGATTGTGTTGTCTGGAGATGAAGTGAATGTATACACTTGTTGCTAGTTAACAATCAAGCAAAGATGTGTTGTTGTCTGGAGATGAAGTGAATGTATACACTTGTCACTAGTTAACAATCAAGCAAAGATTGTTGTTAAAAGGAGATGAAGTGAATGTATACACTTGTCGCTAGTTAACAATCAAGCAAAGATTGTTGTTAAAAGGAGATGAAGTGAATGTATACACTTGTTGCTAGTTAACAATCAAGCAAAGATTGTTGTTGTAAGGAGATGAAGTGAATGTATACAGGTGTTGCTAGTTAACAATCAAGCAAAGATTGTTGTTAAAAGGAGATGAGGTGAATGTATACACTTGTCACTAGTTAACAATCAAGTAAAGATTTTTGTTAAAAGGAGATGAAGTGAATGTATACACTTGTTGCTAGTCAACAATCAAGCAAAGATTGTTGTTAAAAGGAGATGAAGTGAATGTATACACTTGTTGCTAGTTAACAATCAAGCAAAGATTGTTGTTGTAAGGAGATGAGTGAATGTATACACTTGTTGCTAGTTAACAATCAAGCAAAGATTGTTGTTAAAAGGATATGAAGTTAATGTATACACTTGTTGCTAGTTAACAATCAAGCAAAGATTGTTGTTGTAAGGAGATGAAGTGAATGTATACACTTGTTGCTAGTTAACAATCAAGCAAAGATCGTTGTTGTAAGGAGATGAAGTGAATGTATACACTTGTCGCTAGTTAACAATCATACAAAGATTGTTGTTGTAAGGAGATGAAGTGAATGTATACACTTGTCACTAGTTAACAATCAAGCAAAGATTGTTGTTGATTGTGAAGTTTCCCAATCAGATTTTCAATATTGACACAATTACATTGCAACAACTTATAATCAATGACAACTCTTCCCTTGTGGTGCTACTAAATGGAAATACACTTGAATTAGTCTTAGAAACTAGTAGATCCTAATTACACATATAAGTTAGGTAGAGTCACTCCGTCCTGTCCTCTTTCCATTCCCCTAAACCAATCGCTGAGCCACTGGTTGCCTGTTCCAGCTTAGACCTTGTGAGCGCCGGTGGTCATTGCCTCAGTTGGGTGGATATTAGATCGATCGATTAGTTGGGGCATAATATGTGCAATGTGTAAGAAGAGAGATAACCATCTGTTAGAATAAAGAGTGAAGTTAAATTACTAATTTTAGAGCCATGTTATTTGATTTGATATTTTAACTAAGATATACAAATGATGTCTTCATAGCAGAACACTCACCCTGGAGATTGATTATGTGGCCTGGGGCATCAGGCTCACTTGACTGTATTATGAAAAAGGGGAGATTGTCAATATCAAACAAGATGCTACTATATACATTGACCCTTTTGTGATTAGAAAGCGGCCATTGACCAGACATCTGCATCAATGGTCAAATAGTCTAAAGTGTTAGATTTTCATTATACCTGGTCAGGTGAAATGGAGATGTGTTTTTTTAATTCCATACTAAAGTTGGTTCTCTATTTCTTATCTTCCACATCACTTACCAATTATTGTATTTGGTGTGTGGCCTTTGTTAGCAAACCTATGAAACATTAAAAATTAACCAATGTATTTAATTAATTAATTAATTTAAACAGCTATACCTTATAATAAACACAGAGCCTCGCGAGTAGACTTGCAAGATAAATCTCAGGTTAATCTACAAAGGTATGCCGGTGATAAAGTGATGAATCAAATCTTGGCTAGGTGGTATTTTTCCACTCTCTCTTTATACAAATAGTGGTACAGATCCTCAACATCTCATATTCCTGTGTACAGCCTGAATGAGTGGTAAGTGTGTGTGTTATGTAGTTCATCTCACACTTTATATTACCTGCTTTATAAATTATGTATGTATTTTATTGTTTTTGTTCCAGTGAGATCACCTTAAATTATTTTAGTAGTTAAAATATGTGTTTTAATTTTAGTAATTTTTCACTTTTCACAAATTGTGAAGTTTCAGGTGCATTAATTTACCTAATCCTGTCTCCTCCGTGTGGGGGCTATCTTCAGTTGGCTTGGACCCCTCTTGGGGTTCTTTGTGCCAAGCCTAATCCTATTCCTGTCGTCTTCATGTACAGCGTATTGGAGAGAAGGGAATGGAGCAAATTGCCCTAGGTGATCTCTAACTCAGGACAGTGTTCTCGTCAACCCTGTCGTCATGATTACAGTGTATTTAGCCCTGGGGAAAGTGCGCTTTGTCATGAGATGTGTAGACCCAGGGTGTCTACTCTATCTTTAAGCCAAATTCCCTGAGAATTCCAAGGTTTCCAAGCTTGTAAACTCCCATATTTGTACCTATATTTTTCCTATTACAGTTAAGAAGGGCATACACTAGACATTTTAATAACATTATTTTTTATTTCTTAGAAAGCATTCACGCTAGGTAATTAATTTAATAATAATAAAAATAGTTACAAATTTTAGAAAATGTGTATGGTAATCTGTTTTGTAATTGTAGTCAGAGAAATCATTTACAAAACTTGTAACTAGTTTTCTCTCAATATTTACACAAAAATTTGTTAGCTAGGCCTTACAGTTTCCTAACTTGGTCTTAAATAATTTTCCACTCTCCCTCCATACAAATGCCGGTACACTTCTTCTAAATCCAACCTCCTTCATCCTTAATTATCAGTGTAATAAGTAGAGTCTGTTCAAGATAGGTTTTTACCTGGATGGCGGTTAAAAAATCATATGTTTAGGTTTTTGGTTGCCAACATTTGTAAAGGATCAGTGTTTTGTTATAAATGTTTTATTTTACATTTAAAATAAGTTAAAAAATTTAAACTTAAGTTTTCTCACACAATTCCATTGCTTTGAATAATGTCTTTTTACCCGATTCGAAACAATATCTTAGACATTGTTAAAAGTACTTACTCTCCATTTTGGAATGTTATCTATGATGTGTAATAAGGTGCACACATTAATACCTTTTAAAACAGGTGTCGTATTTACTTGGAAAAGAGAAAATACTTGTCATTTTTTTTATATATAATACATTATTTTATCGTATTTCAAAATAATCAACTAAATAAAATCTGTTTATCCACTGCACTGAAGCATGATTATAAGAAATTGTTTCTTTCATTTTTAATCACATGATTTAAATTCATCGATCACCATTTTGAAGCTATAAATAATCGTTAATCCCTTTGTGAAAGTGCTGTAAATAATAATGTTTTTTTAGTGGAATAAAATGATAAATAAGCTTTATGACCGACCTCAAATAAAAAATAAATAATATTGCCCTAAATTACTGTGATTAACTATCACATTCATACATTACTATTTGTTTTCATTACAGTTTTCCAAAGTGACAAATGTTGGCGTAGGGTTATATTAGGAACTATTTCTCGTAACTTTTTGAGCTGTCATCGAAGTAAACTAAGGTCGTGAATGTACTATACATAGGCTATGTGCATAGTCCAAATGTTTAGTTAGATGCAGTGCTTGATAGCAAAAGTAGGTTTAATTAATATGGCCCTTTATATATTTTAAAAATATATAATTAAATATGCTGTTATTTATTATAAACTATAATAATATAGATGTTAATATCTTTGAATTTATATTATCTATGGTATATAAAACATTGTGGTTTTCTGAGTTATACATTAGTTAGAGGGAGTGTGTGTCGATTGCAGACAGCTATTTTTGTGAGAAGTGATGTCACGAATCATATGACACATCAAATATATGTAGGTGTTAATTTAAGAGCAGCAAGAACTTTTTATTTTGTATTATTGATATTGTGTCTTACTACTTGTCCAGGCTATCTACATTTGCATGGAGGGAGAGTGAAAAACCATTTAGAAAAACACCTAATTTTCATTTGACAGGAATCCCAGATACGAGCCTGATCAAAGTGTTTTTTTAATAATAATCGTGTCACAAATAGGCCTACCTATTACTAATTCCTACTGAAGAGGAGGGGTTTCGTCCTGCAAGAGAATCACAACTGTACTAGACAGTCCATTTGGCCCTGGATTGCAAGGGCCACAGGTAATCAGCTTTCCAGTTCTTCCAGTAGTCCTTAATGAAGTGGTAAACAAGTTGTTAATGTTGCAGGTGGTTGAAGGGTTCATACGTTAGGTCAGGCGACGGCAGGTAGACAAGCAAAGATCCGAATTTGAGGAAGTCAGTTGGAGTGAGTGTGACAGGAGAATTAGGCTCACTTCTCAACACACACATACACATACCGGTTGACTTTTCAAGGTGGCCTCAATTTTAATAAGGACAGTGAAGAACTACTCATAGGTCAAAATTTGACTTTCTTCAAAGCGTTTGAGGTGATCTCTTATACAAAAAACATTTGATTCCCACACACCTCCAAACGGTGAGGCTCCATTCAATATGTTTGAAGGGCAACTCATTGCCTAAGACAATGGTGAAAGTGTGTGATGACACATACTCCTCCAACTTACTAAGTTGACGGCGAGCTCCAACAAATGTCCTCCTCCATTTGAGAGGATGAATGTATAAGGACCTCCATGAGAAAGGAATCGCTTGAAGGTCAGTCAAGCGTTGTCCAGATAATGAAGCCATTTTCAGTATGATGGACTTGGTCTCAGTTTGAGAGCAAGTGATCAGTGTATGGGCAAATGGTACCCAATATATTATTATTATTATTATTATTAGCACCGCGTCTTACTACCCGTTCGGGTTATACGCACTTACGCTAATGTGTAATAGTAGGGTGATTGTGAGATGAAATGAAGGACCTACATTTCAACGTGGAATCCGAATCACGGTGGAGGCCTGGCATTCCCCACATTCACAAGATGTCTTGTCAGAGGTGAAGGAAGGGTTTGGTAATCAGATAAATCTTTGCCGGGACCGAGGATTGAACCCCGGCCGCCAGCATAGAAGTCTGACAACTTACCCCTAGACCGCCAGGTCACCTACGGTACCCAATATAGAAGTCTCGGCAAGAACAGGAGTAAGTGAGCACCAACCTTGTTATTGGTCAACAACTAGATCAACATATCTTTCCTTCAAGGGCAATAAAATGGGATGAGGTTGAACAAAGAGTAATTGGGCGTCCTGGATCCTACCTGCCCCCACCCTGAGCAATCCATCATGTAAAGATGTATCTAGATGGGAGAGGTTAGTGGTGATGAATTGTTCTTTGGATAGCCTCCAGATGGCATCATGATAATGCTGTGCTTGGATATCGCATATCCAGAAGTATTTATAGACAAGGTGAACCAAATGTAAGTGTCACAGGTGTAAGCACCGTAAGTGGGATGCCGTTGGGAAGAGAAGTTAGAAAGCTGCTTGGGAAATGTAAGGCATGTGGTAATGCTCAAGTTGGGAAAGAGGAGAAAGTTTTGAGGAAATGTTAGGACCTGAGGAAGGTAGAAAGCTACTGGAACTATGTGTATGAACTGAAATGAAGGTGGCAAACAAATCGTACAAGAAAAAGGTTAGGGAGGGAATGGGATCGCAAAAGACTGTAATAGATTACTTCCTTATGAACAAGGCAATTAAAAGTTAGAATGAAAACGTTAAGATGATACCAATGTATGTGTATCTAGATATGACCACAGTTTGCTAAGTGTGTTTCTAGATAGTGACCAGTTGCTAATGTGTTTCTAGATATGACCACAGTTTGCTAAGTGTGTTTCTAGATAGTGATCACAGGTTGCTAATGTGTTTCTAGATAGTGAACACAGGTTGCTAAGTGTGTTTCTAGATAGGGATCACAGGTTGCTAAGTGTGTATCTAGATAGTGAACACAGGTTGCTAAGTGTGTTTCTAGATAGTGACCACAGGTTGCTAATTGTGTTTCTAGATAGTGACCACAGGTTGCTAAGTGTGTTTCTAGATAGGATGACAGGTTGCTAAGTGTGTTTCTAGATAGTGAACACAGGTTGCTAAGTGTGTTTCTAGATAGTGACCACAGGTTGCTAAGTGTGTATCTAGATAGTGACCACAGTTTGCTAAGTGTGTTTCTAGATAGTGACCACAGTTTGCTAAGTGTGTATCTAGATATTGACCACAGGTTGCTAAGTGTGTTTCTAGATAGTGACCACAGTTGCTAATTGTGTTTCCAGATATTGACCACAGGTTGCTAAGTGTGTTTCTAGATAGTGACCACAGGTTCTAAGTGTGTTTTAGATAGTGATCACAGGTTGATAATGTGTGTCCAGATAGTGACCACAGGTTTCAAAGTGTGTTTCTAGATAGTGACACAGGTTGCTAAGTGTGTTCTAGATAGTGACCTCAGGTTTCTAAGTGTGTTTTAGATAGTGATCAAGGTTGCTAAGTGTGTTTCTAGATATTGATAACAGGTTGCCAATTGTGTTTCTATATAGTGACCAAAGGTTGCTAAGTGTGTTTCTAGATAGTGACCACAGTTTACTAAGTTTGTTTCTAGATAGTGACTACAGGTTGCTAAGTGTGTTTCTAGATAGTGACCACAGGTTGTAAGTGTGTTTCTAGATAGTGACCACAGTTTGTTAAGTGTGTTTCTAGATAGTGACCACAGGTTGCTAAGATGTGTTTTCTAGATAGTGACCACAGTTTGCTAAGTGTGTTTCTAGATAGTGACCACAGTTTGCTAAGTGTGTTTCTAGATAGTGACTAGAGGTTGCTAAGTGTGTTTCTAGATAGTGACCACAGGTTGTAAGTGTGTTTCTAGATAGTGACCACAGTTTGCTAAGTGTGTTTCTAGATAGTGACCACAGGTTAATAAGTGTGTTTCTAGATAGTGGCCACAGTTTGCTAAGTGTGTTTCTAGATAGTGGCCACAGTTGCTAAGTGTGTTTCTAGATAGTAAACACAGTTTGCTAAGTGTGTTTCTAGATAGTAAACACAGTTTGCTAAGTGTGTTTCTAGATAGTGACCAGAGGTTGCTAAGTGTGTTTCTAGATAGTGAACACAGTTTGCTAAGTGTTTTTCTAGAAAAGTGACCACAGGTTGCTAAATGTGTTTCTAGATAATGACCACAGTTTTCTAAGTGTTTATCTAGATATTGATCACAGGTTGCTAAGTGTTTATACATAGTGATCACAGGTTGCTAAGTGTGTTTCTAGATAGTGACCACAGGTTTGGTAAGTGTGTTTCTAGATAGTGACCAGAGGTTGCTAAATGTGTTTTAGATAATGACCACAGTTTTCTAAGTGTGTTTCTAGATATTAATAACAGGTTGCTAAATGTTTTTCTAGATAATGACCACAGTTTTCTAAGTGTGTTTCTAGGTATTGATCACAGGTTGCTAAATGTGTTTCTAGATAGTGACCACAGTTTTCTAAGTGTGTTTCTAGATATTAATCACAGGTTGCTAAATGTTTTTCTAGATAGTGACCACAGTTTTCTAAGTGTGTTTCTAGATAGTGAGCACAGGTTGCTAAGTGTGTTTCTAGATATTGATGATAGGTTGCTAAGTGTGTTTCTAGATAGTAAACACAGTTTGCTAAGTGTGTTTCTAGATAGTGACCAGAGGTTGCTAAGTGTGTTTCTAGATAGTGACCACAGTTTGCTAAGTGTGTTTCTAGATAGTGAACACAAGTTTTTCTAAGTGTGTTTCTAGATAGTGAACACAGGTTGCTAAGTGTGTTTCTAGATAGTGATAACAGGTTGCTAAGTGTGTTTCTAGATAGTGAACACAGGTTGTAAGTGTGTTTCTAGATAGTGATAACAGGTTGCTAAGTGTGTTTCTAGATAGTGAACACAGGTTGCTAAGTGTGTTTCTAGATAGTGACCACAGGTTGCTAAGTGTATTTCTAGATAGTGACCACAGGTTGCTAAGTGTGTTTCTAGATAGTAACCACAGTTTGCTAAGTGTGTTTCTAGATAGTGATAACAGGTTGCTAAGTGTGTTTCTAGATAGTGAACAAAGGTTTCTAAGTGTTGTTTCTAGATAGTGACCACAGGTTGCTAAGTGTGTTTCTAGATGGTGAACACAGGTTGCTAAGTGTGTTTCTAGATAGTGAACACAGTTTGTAAGTGTGTTTTCTAGATAGTGATAACAGGTTGCTAAGTGTGTTTCTAGATAGTGACAACAGGTTGCTAAGTGTGTTTCTAGATAGTGAACACAGGTTGCTAATTGTGTTTCTAGATAGTGACCACAGGTTGCTAAGTGTGTTTCTAGATAGTGAACACAGGTTGTAATTTCTAGATGGTGAACACATGTTGCTAAGTGTGTTTCTAGATAGTGAACACAGTTTGTAAGTGTGTTTCTAGATAGTGATAACAGGTTGCTAAGTGTGTTTCTAGATAGTGACAACAGGTTGCTAAGTGTGTTTCTAGATAGTGAACACAGGTTGCTAATTGTGTTTCTAGATAGTGACCACAGGTTGCTAAGTGTGTTTCTAGATAGTGAACACAGGTTGCTAAGTGTGTTTCTAGATAGTGACCACAGGTTGCTAAGTGTTTTCTAGATAGTGAACACAGGTTGAAAGTGTGTTTCTAGATAGTGATAACAGGTTGCTAAGTGTGTTTCTAGATAGTGATAACAGGTTGCTAATTATGTTTCTAGATAGTGACAAGAGGTTGCTAATCGTGTTTCTAGATAGTGAACACAGGTTGCTAATTGTGTTTCTAGATAGTGACCACAGGTTGCTAAGTGTGTTTCTAGATAGTGATAACAGGTTGCTAAGTGTGTTTCTATATAGTGAACACAGGTTGTAAGTGTGTTTCTAGATAGTGATAACAGGTTGCTAAGTGTGTTTTCTAGATAGTGGACAACAGGTTGCTAAGTGTGTTTCTAGATAGTGAACACAGGTTGTAAGTGTGTTTCTAGATAGTGATAACAGGTTGCTATGTGTGTTTCTAGATAGTGACAACAGGTTGCTAAGTGTGTTTCTAGATAGTGAACACAGGTTGCTAATTGTGTTTCTAGATAGTGACCACAGGTTGTTAAGTGTGTTTCTAGATAGTGAACACAGGTTGTAAGTGTGTTTCTAGATAGTGATAACAGGTTGCTAAGTGTGTTTCTAGATAGTGACCACAGGTTGCTAAGTGTGTTTCTAGATAGTGAACACAGGTTGCTAAGTGTGTTTCTAGATAGTGAACACAGGTTGCTAAGTTGTTTCTAGATAGTGAACACAGGTTGTAAGTGTGTTTCTAGATAGTGATAACAGGTTGCTAAGTGTGTTTCTAGATAGTGAACACAGGTTGTAAGTGTGTTTCTAGATAGTGATAACAGGTTGCTAAGTGTGTTTCTAGATAGTGAAACAGGGTTGCTAAGTGTGTTTCTAGATATTTAACACAGGTTGCTAATTGTGTTTCTAGATAGTGACCACAGGTTCCTAAGTGTATTTCTAGATAGTGACACAGGTTGCTAAGTGTGTTTCTAGATAGTGACCACAGGTTGCTAAGTGTGTTTCTAGATAGTGACCACAGGTTGCTAAGTGTGTTTCCAGATAGTGACACAGGTTGCTAAATGTGTTTCAAATAGTGACCACAGGTTGCTAATGTGTTTCTAGATAGTGAACACAGGTTGCTAAGTGTGTTTCTAGATATTGATAACAGGTTACTAAGTGTGTTTCTAGTAGTACACAGTTTGCTATGTGTATTTCTAGATAGTGCCACAGTTCTAAGTGTGTTTCTAGATAGTGAACACAGGTTGCTAAGTGTGTTTCTAGATAGTGATAACAAGGTTGCTAAGTGTGTTTCTAGATAGTGAACAAGGTTGTAAGTGTGTTTCTAGATAGTGACCACAGGTTGCTAAGTGTGTTTCCAGATAGTGACCACAGGTTGCTAATGTGTTTCAGATAGTGACCACAGGTTGCTAAATGTGTTTCTAGATAGTGAACACAGGTTGCTAAGTGTGTTTCTAGATAGTGATCAAGGTTGCTAAGTGTGTTTCTATATAGTGAACACAGGTTGCTAATGTGTGTTTCTAGATAGTGATAACAGGTTGCTAAATGTTTTTCTAGATAGTGAACACAGGTTTTTAAGTGTGTTTCTTGATAGTGAACCACAGGTTGCTAAGTGTGTTTCTAGATAGTGATAACAGGTTGCTAAGTGTGTTTCTAGATAGTGAACAGTTTGCTAAGTGTGTTTCAGATAGTGATAACAGGTTGCTAAAGTGTGTTTCTAGATAGTGAACACAGGTTGTAAGTGTGTTTCTAATATAGTGACTACAGGTTGCTAAGTGTGTTTCCAGATAGTGACCACAGGTTGCTAAATGTGTTTCCAGATAGTGACCACAGGTTGCTAATGTGTTTCTGATAGTGACCACAGGTTGCTAATTGTTTCAGATAGTGACCACAGGTTGCTAAATGTGTTTCTAGATAGTGAACACAGGTTGCTAAGTGTGTTTCTAGATAGTGAACACAGGTTGCTAAGTGTGTTTCTAGATAGTGACCACAGGTTGTAAGTGTGTTTCCTAGATAGTGACCACAGGTTGCTAAATGTGTTTCCAGATAGTGACCACAGGTTGCTAAATGTGTTTCTAGATACTGAACACAGGTTGCTAAGTGTGTTTCTAGATAGTGATCACAGGTTGCTAAGTGTGTTTCTATATAGTGAACACAGGTTGCTAAGTGTGTTTCTAGATAGTGATAACAGGTTGCTAAATGTTTTTCTAGATAGTGAACACAGGTTTTTAAGTGTGTTTCTAGATAGTGAACACAGGTTGCTAAGTGTGTTTCTAGATAGTGATAACAGGTTGCTAAGTGTGTTTCTAGATAGTGAACACAGTTTGCTAAGTGTGTTTCTAGATAGTGATAACAGGTTGCTAAGTGTGTTTCTATATAGTGACTACAGGTTGCTAAGTGTGTTTCCAGATAGTGACCACAGGTTGCTAAATGTGTTTCCAGATAGTGACCACAGGTTGCTAAATGTGTTTCTGATAGTGACCACAGGTTGCTAAATGTGTTTCAGATAGTGACCACAGGTTGCTAAATGTGTTTCTAGATAGTGAACACAGGTTGCTAAATGTGTTTCTAGATAGTGAACACAGGTTGCTAAGTGTGTTTCTAGATAGTGACCACAGGTTGTAAGTGTGTTTCTAGATAGTGAACACAGGTTGTAAGTGTGTTTCTAGATAGTGACTACAGGTTGCTAAGTGTGTTTCCAGATAGTGACCACAGGTTGCTAAGTGTGTTTCTAGATAGTGATCACAGGTTGCTAAGTGTGTTTCTATATAGTGAACACAGGTTGCTAAGTGTGTTTCTAGATAGTGACCACAGGTTGCTAAGTGTGTTTCTAGATAGTGAACACAGGTTGCTAAGTGTGTTTCTAGATAGTGACCACAGGTTGCTAAGTGTGTTTCTAGATAGTGAACACAGGTTGCTAAGTGTGTTTCTAGATAGTGATCACAGGTTGCTAAGTGTGTTTCTAGATAGTGACCACGGGTTGCTGTTGGCGGATATAAAGGTGTGTGCGAATGTAGGAAAAAAGTAGGAAAGCAAAAAAGAAGGATAAGGTTGTGAAGGCTTAAAAATGAAGAGGTAAAAGAATTGTATTTAGGTTAATGCCCAAAGATGAGATGCAAAGTGTATAGAGATTGGAAATGTTTAGAAAAGTTCTGTGGGAGCTGCATAGGAGGTATGTGGGAGGATAAGTGATTAGAGGGAGTGTAAGAAGACACCCTGGTGAAACGAAAGGGTGAATGAAGCAGTGGATGAGGAGAATAAATCATTAAGAGAGAGTTTTAAGAGGAGGAATGAGGAAAGAGGAATAAGAGAAGACTAAAGCATGTGGCACAGGAAACCAGGAAGTATTGGATTCAAAATGGACCGATATACTGGAAAGGGATTTGGAAGAAGCAAGCAGATATCATATAGTCATATAAAAAAACAAGAGAAGAAAGAAAAGACAACACATTATAATGATGGATGAAGACAGAAGAATAAGAAAAGAAACTATGGGATATTTTGAGAAGATTAAACCCAGAAGAGGGGAGGAATGAGATTGAAACATAGGAGGAAAAAATAGAAGAAGAAAGAGGTTGCACATGAAAAGAGGATGAAACTGAGAAAAGCATCAGGTGTGGATGAACTAACTGTAGAAATGATGAGAGTTGCAGGAAAAGCAGGAATGCAATGGTTATTAGGGTTGCTGAGAGTGATACAGAAGGAATACAAGGGAACGAAGGAAGGGAAGTGTATCACTTTTTAAGAAAGTAGACAAGAAGAGGCGTACAAATTATATGGGAATAACGCCAATGTGCCACTGTACAAAAATATATGAGAAGATATTGGAAAGATAATACGTGAGAAAATTAAAGGAAGGTGGAAAGAGAAATACCATGGATACAACAGACTTGATCTTTGCTTTACAGCAGGTGAATTTGGGAAGGACTTGGTAATGTTAGTCATGGATGTGGAGAAGGCCTATGATAGCATGGATAGAAATTAAGTTTAGAAAGCAATGGAGGAGGCTGGAGTGAAATGAGGAGTTGTAATGAGAGTAAAGAGTATGTATGAAGATAACTTGAGTTGTGTTAGGATATAGAAGGGGTGTATGGAGTTGTTCCAAATAAAAAGTGGGGTGAAGCAGGGAAGTGTCCTTTCACCATTACTGTTTGTAATGGTAATGGAAATGGTCACAAATAAAGTGGCAGGAAACTCAGGGAGGAGTGAAAGCCATGTTGTTTGCTAATGACTTGATGCTATGGGGAGAAGAAGGAAGAGGAAGTACAGAAATAGCTATAGGAATAGAAAGAGGGACTGAAGAATATGGAATGAAATGTAGCCCGGCAAAGTGTAAAATTATGGTAATGACAAGGAAAAGTAGGCTATAATGGCTAGTAAAGCTGTTATTTATCTTGTTCTTTTGTCTAACCTAGTTTATGGTGGTGGTGTATGTGATGGGATGAGCAAATGAGTAAATCTTAGTTTGGCCAGGATATGTCTTTGTCTCAGTAAGAGGTTCCTTGGAAGGGGATGCAAGTTGAGGTTGTCGAGAGTATTTGGGTAGGGCACAATAGGAGCTAATAAGAAGAAGAGAGGGAAGAGGGAGTTTTTGGCGGAGGTATAAGAGGTCATTGGTTTACAGGTCTGTGATTCCTTGATATGTTTTGTTATTTGGGTCCTACATTTCTTGGAACTGGGTATGTCGGAGTTCCCTGATGTTCACTGTGGAAGGTAGTGCTCTGCCTTCTGGTGTGTAAAGGAGCCTTAAAGGATCTGTATCACTCCTCCAGTGCCATGTGGAAATTATTTTTATGAGGCACAGATGAGACAATGCAACCCAAAGGGTAAAAAATAGTTTACCATAAACATGGCCAAGAATGGCACATCCCGAAGAGGAAAGAGTTGTTTACCAATACATACTCACTTTGCTTCAGCAACATTGATACATCGAGTCATACATACTATTTTATTCTTAACACTCTTAATGTTTATCTTTTTCACACATTCTTGAACTACAAACTTTAACCACACATGGCCTAACCCTTTCTTTTGATTCATACACTCTATCATCATATATTTACTTCATTACTCAATCCACACTCATCCGTTCAACATGTCCAAGCCAACATTAGATACTTCTATCACAGTGACCTATTGGATTCCCTTTAAAACCACACTCCCTCAGCACCCATTCATTACTCACTGTCGAGACGAGTTTTTCCACATAACTTTTTTAAATATTTCATTCCAACCATATTCATCTTGCTCTTGTGTTTCTCCTGACAAACCCATGCTTCACATCCACAAAACAATGTTGGTGTTAACACACTTTTATATACTGTCATCTTTGCCTCTTTCGATATTACCTGTTACTTTGCAATAGTCCACATACATCCAATTATTTTTCGAGATGCATTCACTAGTCTGTCGATTTCACCATCCATCCTTCCATTTTTACAAAAAAAAATTGCCCAGATAAACAAACGCATTCACTTGTTCTAAAAGTTTTCCATTTATATCAAGCTGACAATCATTTCCTGATACGTCCTTATCAAAAATTATAAGCTTAGTTTTGGAAACATTTATACAGATATACATTTTGCCTATCATCCCATTCTGCAAGTAACATTCACTCTCAGCCATTAATATGACATCATCTGCATAGGGCAGCACTCTCACATTCACATTGTCCATTAGCACAACAACAGCATTGTCACAAGCATCATCACACACTTGTTCATGAATACCTTAAACAACCGTGGAGATATAACACAACCTTGTCTAACACACTATTCAATATCAAACCATTTGCTCAAAGCTTTATCAAACATAACACATGATTTACCTCCATCATACTCCACCATAATGGCAAATGAATCACTCATTTTGAAAGAACATTACTCCAAAATCCATGTTTTTAGGCGATAAAAAAACATTTGTAGCATTAGTAGAAACATACAATGAATTTCTAATGCCACAATAAATAAGACTACAGCGAATGAGATGTTATAGAACATGTGTTTCTTTGGTAAGTGTATCTCTTTTATTATGAAAATATATCAAATATGGAATAACACCCTTTCTTATGTTAACATATTGAATAATGCCCTTTCTAATATGATCAAAGTTCTTTAGGTTTAACCTAAGGCATTAAATCTTCCAAAGGAGTATACAACTAATATTTTCATTGCAGAACTTTGAAAAGCTAGTAAAAATCTTTGTTATCATTGTTATTTTGATTAAACAAAACAGTATTACATATTAGAGCTTATTGTACACAAAATTGTAACAATCAATAATCATCAATGTTACTTGATTTATAGCCTAATGGCTAAACATTTAGAGATGCATATCATTACTAAAAAAAAACACTAAATAATATCACACATTGTACAATTAATTATAATAATACCAAACAGATGTTTTCAACACTAGCTGCCATCTGAAATTGTAGTGCCACTACTCCCATATGAATAGTTGGAACGACATGTGCCTACGTTATATTAACACAGGTATAGCAATATCTCATTTTTGGAATAAAGCCCTTTCTAAAATGAGCAATTCAATTTACTAACCATACTTTCTCAGAACATTCCATAACTTACTCCTATTTACCCGATTGTATGCTTTTTCCATATCTAACAAATGCACACCTGATTGGCTGCGTGGTCTGAGGCACTACTCTTGCAATAAACTAAACTGCCGGTGACGGGGATATTGTGGTTCAATCCCAGTTGGGTGTTCTGGGAGTAGTTTTTCCAAAATTGTTTCTCACTTTCTCTCTCTCTCTCTCTCTCCATGCAAATGTGAGTAACCTTTCTTCAAATTCAATCTTCCTCTTTCCTAACCCATTAGGACATGAGTACATAGGATTACAACTCAAATGGGTAGTAAGAAGTGGTGCTAAAAATAAATGCACAATAAACTTTCTTGCTTACTGCCATATATTTCTCAGTCACTTGTTGCAATGCAAATATCTGGTCCTTGCCTCTACCTGACATGAAACCACATTGCAAAACCCAAATCTTGTCTTCAGTTTTTTCACACACCCTCTCAATTAAGACTCTCCCGAAACTTTGTCTAGACTACTCAACATACTAATTGCCCTATAGTTCTTAAATTCACCTTTACTGCCTTTTCCTTTGTATAAAGAAATCATTTTACATTATTCAAATCATTAGGAACATTCTAGATCCCAGCACACATATAGAACAACTCCCACAATCTTGCAAAAAGTACCATGCCCACACACACTTAAACATTCTACTTGTGATCCCACAGCTTTACCATTCTTTAACACTTTCATCCTCATTCTCATTAATTCTTTCACTCATAATATTTTACATATATTCTGCTACTTCCTCTATGTTTTCACCATAATATTGCTAAAAATACTCCCTCCATCCTTCTCTTATACTGTTTTCATCTCAGATCAGCTCACCACGTTAATTCTGAATGCCATAGGTCTTTCCTTGCACTCCTTGTTTCGTTCTATTTACCCACTTTCATAACAGCTTTTTTTTTTTAATCATTCTGCAATATTTCCCCTTTTAATCTTGTTTGCTTTTTTTTATCTCATTTACTACTGTCTTTACATTCATGTTTTTCTATTTGCTTATGACTCACAACCTCTTATGTTTTGTTTCACTATTTACAGCAATAATTGATTTGTATGGTTCTTATTTTCTCTAACAGCTTCTTTCTGCTGTTTATTCCACCTTGCATCTATTTTTAATTTTCCCACCACCACGGATCCACACACAACTTTCGCGCACTCAACCACAACTTCTTTTTATTGTTCCAAACACTTTCAATATCATTAGTATGTATTTCGACATTCTATTCATGCTTGTGTATAGTTAATTTTTCGCCCAGCAATATTTCATATTGCGCTCTCACAGTTTTATCCTGCAACTTTTCAACTTTCCCTCTTACTTCCTTACTTAGTACGCTTGGGCTGATGCCTCACAAAATTCCTACTGAATTCAACTAACGAGATCATTATAAAGTGTTCTGCTCCACATTAAGTTCCATGCACAGCCCTTTTATTCTTTATTAAACTTCTCAGTCTCACATCATACACATCATCTTTGTTCTCGAACCGCCAGTTTGTCATAAATACAAGTGAATATATTTGTGCTTAAACCATGTGTTCAACACAAATAAACCTTTTTTCTAAACACAAGACTAAAATAAATAAAACCATTCTCTAAATTTGATTTATTATGTTTAAAATAGTCCTGCCGAGATATATTTTGAAGATAAATAATTAGTATTTGTAGATGGTGTTTAAGGTTAAATGAAACCAGCCTAGGAACATGCATGTGTGTATTGCAATGTAAAAGACTAACGTTGGTTTCTTGGTAGATTGACCTCGATCTTGACAGGCAGTTTAGGCGAGACCCGCAAGGCAGTTCGGACCTGGTAGAACCTGGAACACAACAATTACACACAAGATAGTAAACACAAGGAGATTCAAAACAGTTATTATATATAAGGAAATATGATGATATGAAATTGAAATATTGTTGTATATTGATTAGATTTTTTTTATACTTAGTCCTTGAGTGAATACACAAAACTTAGTTCAAGGGAACTTTTTTTTCGTCTAAATATGTTAGTTACTAAATTACTTATTACATCATCATATTTATATTCTAGATGGGGAAAACAATATATATGCACTAAAATTTTAGTTCTGAGACAAGCAACATTTTGTTTCTCGTTAGTACTTGCCCTAACAGTCAGAATTACTAAGACTTAAGGCTTTGAAATCTTAAGGCCCTGCCAACCCTCCCTGGCGGCGTGTTGAGCTTTCAGCTCTAAAATAGATGGCGTTGCTAACGTTATACAAACTGGTGGATTCCAGCCATCAGGTTGGCAGAACTACTGGTTTGTTTAAACAATTGGGAGACTGGCGACCACGACCGGTAATCAATAAAGGCAGAAAGCAAACTTTTTTCCAAGAATTGAGAGAGATAAGAAGTGTAGTGCCGGACCGTAAAGTGTGTAGGCGACCAAGTTTGACTAAATGTGGGGAGACATAACGTCAAGATACAATCACACTCTCGAGCAGAAATATTAACTTATTCATTCCAGTCAGCTAGACGTCCATTAACCTGTAGTACCACTTTTGAATTTAGAACCTTTTGATGCCAAAGTTTAGTACTAGTTTTGTACCATTTTGTACCCGTACCCGTTTTGAGTAATTAGCATATCAAAGTGGTGACTCTAGGTTAATGCAGTTGTACCACTTTTGAATTTTGAACTTTTTTTGATTCCAAAGTTTTGTACTAGTTTTGTACCGTTTTGTACCAGAAAGAAAAAGTATTGTACCCGTACCCGTTTTGAGTAATTAGCATATCAAAGTGAGTACTCCACGTACTCCAGGTAAATGCGGTTGTACCCCTTTTGATTTTGAACTTTTTTTGATGCCAAAGTTTTGTACTAGTTTTGTACCGTTTTGTAACACAAATAAGTTTTGTACCAGTACCCATTTTGAGTAATTAGCATATCAAAGTGGTGACTCCAGGTTAATGCTGTTGTACCACTTTTGAATATTTTCATGCCAAAGTTTTGTACTAGTTTTGTACCATTTTGAGAAATTAGCATATCAACGTGGTGACTCCAGGTTAATGCTGTTGTACCACTTTTGAATTTTTTTTATACCAAAGTTTTGTACTAGTTTTGTACCATTTTGTACCCGTACCCATTTTGAGTAATTAGCATATCAAAGTAGTGACTTTAGGTTAATGCAGTTGTACCACTTTTGAATTTTGAACTTTTTTTGATGCCAAAGTTATGTACTAGTTTTGTACCGTTTTGTACCAGAAAGAAAAAGTATTGTACATGTACCCGTTTTGAGTAATTAGCATATCAAAGTGAGTACTCCACGTACTCCAGGTAAATGCGGTTGTACCCCTTTTGATTTTGAACTTTTTTTGATGCCAAAGTTTTGTACTAGTTTTGTACCGTTTTGTAACACAAATAAGTTTTGTACCCGTACCCATTTTGAGTAATTAGCATATCAAAGTGGTGACTCCAGGTTAATGCTGTTGTACCACTTTTGAATTTTTTCATGCCAAAGTTTTGTACTAGTTCTGTACCATTTTGTACCACAAAGAGAAAGTTTTGTACCCGTACCCATTTTGAGTAATTAGCATATCAAAGTGTCACATGACTACAGGTTAATGCTGTTGTACCACTATTGAAATTTTTTCAAATAAATATCTGGTGAGGGTAGTGATAAATAATAATGTACACTTATTTATCAGAGAAAAATTTATTTAAGGTAAAATTAGAGATAACTTATTTTTGAAGATTTTGTCACTAACTATAATAAATAACCTATACGAGAGAGTATGTAGCCTACGATTTTGTCGTACCATTTATTTGAGTTTATTAGTAAGCAGGTAAAATAAAAAATAACTAAAATTTAATGTGCTAAATTTGGCCACTGTGCTTTGGCTAATTTTTAAAATTTAAAGGCTAAGGAGGCAATAACATATTTTAAAAGCAGTTTCATTTCGAAGACTATAACAATTTTGACTATAAATATATCTGTTATTTTTATTACTGATATCACCACGTCATACTACCCATTCATGTTATACGCATATATGATAATCTAATTGGGTAGTAATGAGGAAAGAAGCATTTGAGAGGTTATCTACCAGCATTTTTATTTTGGAAGATGGGGAAACAATTTAGGAAAAACTACCCTCAATAGACTCGACCAGGATTTGCACCCCAAGTGCTCCGCTATCAGCAGGCCAATTTAACACTAGTGACACCTTAGACCACTCAGCCACTGAAGTGGGTATCTGTTATTTAATACGGTGTTTACAGTTTTCAAACATCTATAGGATTTACACAATTTTCCAGAAATAAATGTTTTTGGGAATAATTTTTTATCCTATTGGTAGAGTTTAACTTTAGTAATATCTCCATGGTGTCAGCCTGCAAGCAGGCTATACCAATCGAGAGGCTGCCGTATGTTGGCAAAGATAGGGCCAACATTTTCAAGCTGAGGGTGCCATGTGGTTAGCACAACGAGCCCTCCAGACTTCTATCTCAGTTTTCTAGACTGAAGCGCTATTTATTCATTCAATTATCTCCTCATTTGTCCTCACGAGGTTGATTTTGGTTCCATTTCAGACCCACTGCTTCACAAACAGAATTAGGGGCACTGGGGATCGAACTTGGGACTTCAGTATCTGAAGCCAGTAAATCTGACCACTATACAACAGAGGCGGTCGGGTATCAAATACTTACTTACTTACTTTATGGCATAGGGAACACAAAAGTTCATTAATTTTAATGGTTTTAAATATATATTTACTTATCATCGGCTTCATGTCGTGGTCAATATTGCTAAAGTGCTATGACTGAGCACTGAGTGCGTAAATTAATCGGTTCAATAACTTGACTTGTTCGATTCCTTGTTAGGTTGAAATTACTTAGTACTAGCGTAATACGAACTCGGCCAAGGCACAAGAGATTTTGAACATACAATAAGTGCGTTACAGAGTGTTAGTAACATTTACTTTCAGCTAAGAGCTTTTCTTTAAAAAAAAAAGTACTTGAAATATCAGAATAATCGCTGCATTGTTATATAGAAGTATTTATTTGTATCTTAATTTTGATATTATTTCTACAGTAAATAAAATAGTATCGCTGCTCATCCATTGTACTTAAATTAGTAGATACAGATAGCCTAAGCGCCAGTAATATGCATACCATTAAAAAAAACTTACCCTTTACTACAAGAAGTTAAATAATCAATTATATCTTTGATTTTCTTTGTGCGCCCTTTCTTCATAAACTTGTTATTCACAAGGATATAAAATAATATTTTGTAAATACTTCTCCACCTCAAAATTTATACAATCCATTGGATTTTGTTCGAAAGCAAAAAGGTCACATATTGTTAATTATATAAAAAGTAATCACCGTGGGTACTTATTGTTCGGGATTCGATACATTTCTTCCAAAACGAGCGAACAAACTGCGAGAATGCAACAGGTTCAAATTAAAAGTAATCACATTTAACACGCTAATAAAATAAAATTAACATTTTCACATCTTGACTACCAAAAACTTCGTTCATTAACTTTTTGAAAAATAACATATTCCAAAAGTCCAATGAGAGTCAAATCCTAGACCGTAAAATAAAAACTAGTATATAAAATTATACTGAGAACGTCTCCAAATTACATTTAGACCAAACTTTATTTAAAATAACTATGTTTGATATGAGCAGGAATGTTTATTTTTATTTATTATAATAGTGGATTAAAAATTCAATGTACAGTAGTTTTCATTTACTTTGAATATTAACACTTATTATTACAACGTGTAGTGCTAAAGAATGAGAAAACTCAAGAAAGAATATAAGATAAGAGTGAAGAATTTTACATGTTTTACTGTCTCGGTTAAATATGGGCTAATGTCATAAAACTTTGTGTGTGGAGAAGCATGTGGCTTTTTCTTTGAAAATAATGTATCACTAGAGTAATACTTTCATTGAAGTAAGTTGGGACCAACTATATTTATTCACACAGCAGGAAGACTTTGTGAGTATTTTAGTTACTGAATATATTAAGATGTTTAATTGTTTATATTTAATTACGCAAATTTTCATAATTGGACATTGGCCCTTCTTATCCTAACGTACATGGTATTAATGTTTCTTTGACTCAAGAAGGTCACAGAGATTAGTTTAACCCTCCATTGCCGCCTGCATTCCGATACAGCAGGTTAGCCAACGCTTGCAAAATGATACTAGCTTGTAAATGGGTAATGATCATACTAACGGCACCTATTATCAGCTATGACAACTAGTTGCAGAAGGAAAAGTTGTATTTAAAACCATATATTTTGACTAGAGAGTCGACTTGGGAGTCGTTAGAGCTCAATATCGTCGTGATTATTGAAGCTAACCCAAATTAAAAAATATGTCTAAAAAGAAAAAGAAATTATTCATTAAATAGTATGTTATAAACAAACACTCTAGCTTAATTGTACAAAGAAAATAAATAAATCCATTAATAATTTTTGTTTTCCCCATTTAAAATGCATTGAAATGGAAACATTTTAACGAAAATATTTCAATAACTATTTTTAGCATGGTTTGAAAATTCCATAAGAATTATGAAAGATGCCCAGATATGTTACTAAAATAAATAAAAAACAAGGTTGAATTATTAAATATATTTTGTTCTAAATTCTTTTGTTTAGAACCGTGCATTTATGGATAGGCAGGGCCTTAAGATCAAGTAATAAGCTTCAAAACATATGGTAGAAATGTAATGCTTTATTTTATCTCTATGTTTTTATTATAGTAATTCAACTGTAAAATGAAATTGATGTTTAGGAACTTTACAACACTGTAACTATTAGTATTGTCTTTAGTTATTTCTGATAGATATAGTCCTTGGAGCATGCTAATTTTGGAACTAAACAAAACTTTTATATTTACGTTGGCTTCTGTAATAAATTTGGACTAAACACATAATTATTAATGACATCATTCAAAACATGAATGTGGGAATAGCGTCTGTATCCTGGCTAACATAATAGGACTTGTTTGGTTAGTTTTACACAATATCAATGGGAACACACTGTTTTCTTCACAGATTCGTTAGAGAAAACTAGTTCAACATTATTAAAGGAGAGTAGTGCCACAGGTGATGTTCAACATTAGTAAAGGAGAGTAGTGCCACAGGTGATGTTCAACATTAGTAAAGGAGAGTAGTGCCACAGGTGATATTCAACATTAGTAAAGGAGAGGAAGAGTAGTGCCACAGGTGATGTTCAACATTAGTAAAGGAGAGGAAGAGTAGTGCCACAGGTGATATTCAACATTAGTAAAGGAGAGTAGTGCCACAGGTGATGTTCAACATTAGTAAAGGAGAGTAGTGCCACAGGTGATGTTCAACATTAGTAAAGGAGAGTAGTGCCACAGGTGATGTTCAACATTAGTAAAGGAGAGTAGTGCCACAGGTGATGTTCAACATTAGTAAAGGAGAGTAGTGCCACAGGTGATTTCAACATTAGTAAAGAGAGAGTAGTGCCACATGTGATGTTCAACATTAGTAAAGGAGAGTAGTGCCACAGGTGATGTTCAACATTAGTAAAGGAGAGTAGTGCCACAGGTGATGTTCAACATTAGTAAAGGAGAGTAGTGCCACAGTGATATTCAACATTAGTAAAGAGAGAAGAGTAGTGCCACAGGTGATGTTCAACATTAGTAAAGGGAGAGTAGTGCCACATGTGATGTTCAACATTAGTAAAGGAGAGTAGTGCCACAGGTGATGTTCAACATTAGTAAAGGAGAGGAGATAGTGCCACAGGTGATATTCAACATTAGTAAAGGAGAGTAGTGCCACAGTGATGTTCAACATTAGTAAAGGAGAGTAGTGCCACAGGTGATGTTCAACATTAGTAAAGGAGAGTAGTGCCACAGGTGATTTCAACATTAGTAAAGGAAGGAAGAGTAGTGCCACAGGTGATGTTCAACATTAGTAAAGGGGAGAGTAGTGCCACAGGTGATGTTCAACATTAGTAAAGGAGAGTAGTGCCACAGGTGATGTTCAACATTAGTAAAGGAGAGGAGAGTAGTGCCACAGGTGATATCAACATTAGTAAAGGAGAGGAAGAGTAGTGCCACAGGTGATGTTCAACATTAGTAAAGGAGAGTAGTGCCACAGGTGATGTTCAACATTAGTAAAGGAGAGTAGTGCCACAGGTGATATTCAACATTAGTAAAGGAGAGGAAGAGTAGTGCCACAGGTGATATTCAACATTAGTAAAGGAGAGGAGAGTAGTGCCACAGGTGATGTTCAACATTAGTAAAGGAGAGTAGTGCCACAGGTGATGTTCAACATTAGTAAAGGAGAGGGAGAGTAGTGCCACAGGTGATGTTCAACATTAGTAAAGGAGAGTAGTGCCACAGGTGATGTTCAACATTAGTAAAGAGGAAGAGTAGTGCCACAGGTGATTTCAACATTAGTAAAGGAGAGGAAGAGTAGTGCCACAGGTGATGTTCAACATTAGTAAAGGAAGGAGAGTAGGCCACAGTGATGTTCAACATTAGTAAAGGAGAGGGAGAGTAGTGCCACAGGTGATGTTCAACATTAGTAAAGGAGGGAGAGTAGTGCCACAGGTGATGTTCAACATTTAGTAAAGGAGAGTAGTGCCACAGGTGATGTTCAACATTAGTAAAGGAGAGGAGAGTAGTGCCACAGGTGATGTTCAACATTAGTAAAGGAGAGAAGAGTAGTGCCACAGGTGATGTTCAACATTAGTAAAGGAGAGGAGAGTAGTGCCACAGGTGATGTTCAACATTAGTAAAGGAGAGGTAGTGCCACAGGTGATGTTCAACATTAGTAAGAGGAGAGAGTAGTGCCACAGGTGATGTTCAACATTAGTAAAGGAGAGGAAAGTAGTGCCACATGTGATGTTCAACATTAGTAAAGGAGAGTATGCCACAGGTGATGTTCAACATTAGTAAAGGAGAGTAGTGCCACAGGTGATGTTCAACATTAGTAAAGGAGAGTAGTGCCACAGTGATGTTAGAGGGAGAGTAGTGCCACAGGTGATGTTCAACATTAGTAAAGGAGAGGGAGAGTAGTGCCACAGGTGATGTTCAACATTAGTAAAGTAGAGGGAGAAGTAGTGTGCACATGTGATGTTCAACATTAGTAAAGGGAGGGAGAAGTAGTGCCACAGGTGATGTTCAACATTAGTAAAGGAGAGGGAAGTAGTGCCACAGGTGATGTTCAACATTAGTAAAGGAGAGTAGTGCCACATGTGATGTTCAACATTAGTAAAGGAGAGGGAAAGTAGTGCCACAGGTGATGTTCAACATTAGTAAAGGAGAGGAGAGTAGTGCCACAGTGATGTTCAACATTAGTAAAGGAGAGGAAAGTAGTGCCACAGGTGATGTTCAACATTAGTAAAGAGGAGAGTAGTGCCACAGGTGATGTTCAACATTAGTAAAGGAGAGGAAGAGTAGTGCCACAGGTGATGTTCAACATTAGTAAAGTAGAGGAGAGTAGTGCCACATGTGATGTTCAACATTAGTAAAGGATGAGGGGAAAGTAGTGCCACATGTGATGTTCAACATTAGTAAAGGAGAGGGAAAGTAGTGCCACAGGTGATGTTCAACATTAGTAAAGGAGAGGAAGAGTAGTGCCACAGGTGATGTTCAACATTAGTAAAGTAGAGGAGAGTAGTGCCACAGGTGATGTTCAACATTAGTAAAGAGAGGGAGAGTAGTGCCACATGTGATGTTCAACATTAGTAAAGGAGAGGGAAGTAGTGCCACAGGTGATGTTCAACATTAGTAAAGGAGAGGGAAGTAGTGCCACAGGTGATGTTCAACATTAGTAAAGGAGAGAGTAGGCCACAGGTGATGTTCAACATTAGTAAAGGAGAGTAGTGCCACATGTGATTTCAACATTAGTAAAGGAAGAGGGAAGAGTAGTGCCACATGTGATGTTCAACATTAGTAAAGGAGAGGGAGAGTAGTGCCACATGTGATATTCAACATTAGTAAAGGAGAGGAAGAGTAGTGCCACAGGTGATGTTCAACATTAGTAAAGGAGAGGGAGAGTAGTGCCACATGTGATATTCAACATTAGTAAAGGAGAGGAAGAGTAGTGCCACAGGTGATGTTCACTAAAGCCTAAGTAATCTATTGCATAACATCATAAGAGGTGAAAATTCTGATATAAATTTCCTTAGTGCCCACTTCAGGGTTTAGAAAGATAGTTGGTTATAAGGAACGAGTTGGTGCATTTGGATGAAAGAATATATGAATTTCTACTTCATGAAGATAAAGGTAAGAAGATAAAGAAGTAGAGGGTAAAGAAGATGACAAAAGATAAATAAGATTCAAAGTATTATAAGTTGAAAATATAAATAGAGGGCATGCTCAAAAAATGCTCCAATTGTTAAATCCTAAGAAAAAGTCAGAATAAGTTCTGGTAACAACCACAGTAAGCATTATTTGTGCCTTCCATAGTTGAAATTGGTCGACTATGGTGGTATGGGTATACTTCTGGGCTCAGTCCAAACATGTCCATTGGGACGAGTCGTTGAGTAATGGAGACAAGTTTTAATATTTAATACAAGCCAAAGCAGAGATATCTTGTGCTGTACTCTAGAAGAAAGATTTCCTACAACTGTTGAGAATTATGATAGGGATATCCTTCAGACGTCCTTCTGACTACTATATTAGAAAGATGTAAGACTTGTGAGCAATCAAGGGGTCAAAATATCTGTTTTAAATGAGAATCTTGAAACTCAATTTAAGTTATTGGAAACATTTAATGCTGTGAAAATTGGAGAATGACACCTGGACACGGGAATCGAACCTGGGGCCTTTGGCTTAGTACGTTGATGCTCTAACCACTGAGCTATCAAGGATTTCAATTCAACTCAATTTTTCACTAAACTTAACCTAACCTTTTCAATTTATATATACCATTATTAAACAAACTTTATTTGACTGGAGTTGTTAACTTAACTTTAACTTGTTGTTTTAAATAAGTTTTTTACTTTCATCTTTATGTCAACTCACATTTTGTATTGTAATTATAAATATGTTATCACTGTTATTTTGGCTATTTGACTCTTTTATATAAAACATTATTGAGTCGATGGAGTATTTTTAATGTTATGACATTTGTTAAAATTGGTATTCCAAGATTGTATATAATTTTTCAAGGGTCTTTCAGTATCATAATATTTTTTCTTTATTATTGATATTTATAAAAACTTAATTTCTTAAACATAATTTTCTGAATTCCTTAAATAATAACATCTAAGTCTTAACTTATATCAATCCACTCCTTACTCAAGATTTAAAATGTCGATGATGATACTTACTGTTATCGATACCACATCCCCAGTCACCGCTCACAGAGCCTGTGTTAACTGCTTAGTTTTCACATTAACGTGGTCTCCTGGTGATACCAGCGTTAGTTCCCTCCTCAAGCTTTCTCAGTCCACTTTTGCAATATTGTATTGTTGTTGTACACCAACATTTTCCATTTCTGCCCTTTCCTTTGTGGTCAGCTCAAAAACAATAAGGTTGTGGTCACTCATTGTCTGATATTCTAGGACCTCCCAACATTTTATGAGATCAGCAGCTTCGATATTGCTCAGGGTGATATCAACGTAAGTATTGTATTTAGTCAGGTTATTTTATTCACAATCTCGAGATGCCTGGCGTTGATAAATGTGTCAAGGGTTTCAGACCTTGAGCGGTACCACATCAGTGATTCTGCATTAGTGTCCACAGTGTATAGTACCAGTATTCCTTAAGATGCAATATTTAATTCTTCAATTTTCTCCAGGTATTGTTCAATGACTTACGAGTATTGACAATACATATTAGTATACATCTGCCTATCTTGGATCTAAGTTCCACCCATAATATGTTGGTGAATCTTTGTCACTGTAATGTTTCTAATGAAGATTATAAAAGAACTATGGGTGATGGCCCACAGGCTATTATTCTGGTCATCACCAGTATGTGTGGAACTTTCACGCTTATACTATAAAGCTCTTGTGGGCATACAAAGTCTCGACGAGCATGCGTATTTCATGCAACACGGTCACACCACTCATCCCATTTGGTTGGCCAACCCTGATATTTCCATCAGGGTTCACATATGGACTTTTTCTTATATATGTGTAGGAAGTGTGTACATGGATGTTAGGCCACGTTCCTCTTTACAGTTGAGTGTTGTGCGACCTTGTACCCTCACGAATTGTTTGTAAAGTTTGTCCTCATTTAGTTCTTCATTCCTTTGTTTGAAGACTTTTTTCAACATTATACGCAAGCTCATCGAATCCACTAGTAGGTTTATTGTTTGAGCAGGATGCAGTCCACCGCCTTAGGAGTTGGAAACATTATCGACTTATCTTTTGTGTACCCAGTAATTACTAAATGACGCAAAGCTTGGTGTATATGTTGGGTGTTCCTCCAACCTCGACAGTTGGAGGGTCTCCTCAAAATTAGGATAAGTCCAAGTTTGGAAGATCTTGTCCACTCCCTTCGTTTCTGCTCTCGAGGTCTTTGGTTCCCACTTCCAAAGGCTTGGTCGACTGAGTCAGTCACCAGTATCACCTCTGCCTGGCTGCTAGTTACTTCATTTTCAATTCCCACTGTAGCCTTTTTGTCCTTTTCTTTATTCCAAAACCTGCACTTCTGGGGTTTCTTTCTGTTTCAGGCTTGGCCAAGGCTGTGGTCGTCATCACTACCTGCTCCTATGATTCCCACTCATCAGTTTTAGTGACAGTCATCTCATTCTGTAAGAAGCAGCCCTTCCATCGTTACATCATTATCTTGAAGGGGATTCCCCTTTCTTCTTTTTTCCTTGTCTCGTTTCTGTCCTAGTCCCTCCATTCATCATGTCCCTGGTTAGTTCAGTCAGTATTTGTCTGATATGGTTAGTCCTTGTTCTTTGTGATCAGTTATAGTTTCTTACACAAACTTTACAGACTTCTTGTTTCACCTTGCAGTTTTTCCTCTTGTGAACTTCCTTGCAATACATCCCACACAGAGCTTGCTGATTTAGCCAAGATACCTACATCTATGACCGAGGGTAGCAACCACGTAATCTTTCGCTGCAAGTGATTGAGGAAATAAATATCATAACCGTCTCTCTCTCCTCCATCTGTATTTTCTGTACAGCAGGCCCCTGCTGCCCATGTCAAGTGTTATTTTCTGCTTTGTCCTCTCTCTGTCTGACTCCTGCCATAGTAGTTTACTTTCCTTTTCCAGTTTTTGAATCTGTCCTTCCCAGTTTGTCATAGTCATCACAGTTTTGTTAGTTTGTTCTACAGTAAAGTAATTTTGTTCTTGGTGATTCTGTCATTGATGACCAGTAACCGGCAACAAAGTCCATTAGTCCCTTGAGCCTTTTCCCTGTCTTAATTTACTTTCCATTACTTGCCTCTCCTTCACTCTTACTTTGAAAATCGCTTGACTTTCTCTTTTTATATTTAGACTTGAGGTTGGGAGGCCATCTCGTTTGTCGGACCGTCTAATCTGGCATGGATGTAAGTTTGTTGGGTAGTCCCCCACAGCCTATGCTCATAGCCAAGGGGTTTAATTTATTACCCTGGGTTTGGGTTTCCTTTGATGTTGTCATCTAAATCTAAGAAGTCCCCTTGGATTTGGCAGTCACACTGGGTTTCAGTTTCCCTTCTTTTCTTCGCCGCTCTCAACCAACTGGAGAGGGGAAGGTCCCTCTCACCTTTCACTGCCTAATACCCCAAGTGGGCACTCAAGGCATAGGACCCCCTCTTACTCAGGTAAGGTAGTGTGAACCACGATAGTCTAGAGGGAAGGTTGTAGCATCAGATCTCCAAGATTCATTCCCCAGCGCAAACAACCAGATCAAGTGCCACCAGGTGTTTGGCTCTAGGTTTTATTCCGCCTTACTTAAGTTATGTGCCTAAATGTTCAGCACACTAGTGTTGGTACCCTCCTCTCCATGCACTCCCAGAGCTCGCCCCTTCTGGCCTCCAGGAGTGGTGAGCATTAGACTATCCACCACTTGGGGAGACGCCCTACCGGAGTCTAGAAACCTTGTCCCACCTGCACTTACATGGAACAGGGGTGGAATGGGGTGAGGAGGGACATAAAGGGGAGAGGATAGGTGGGATGAGGTTGAAGGAAAGGTGAAAAGGGGTAAGATAGGGGCCACCAGTGCTCCTCGTTAAGCGAAATTTCTAAATCGGGCTATATATGCAACTGTTATGACATGTTTATCAAAATTAACATGTAATTTTCTATCCTGGGAATACAACTCATAATAGCTTAAAAATAATAATAATAAATCAAATAATTCTCTTGGGCAAATTTCCCAATTTCACACCCCTCTTTCCACAAGCCCTTACACGGTTGCAATCAGCTCCCTTGCTTGTAGTTTCACAAACCCTTACACTGTTGCAATCAGCTCCCTTGCTTGTAGTTTCACAAACCCTTACACTGTTGCAATCAGCTCCCTTGCTTGTAGTTTCACAAACCCTTACACTGTTGCAATCAGCTCCCTTGCTTGTAGTTTCACAAACCCTTACACTGTTGCAATCAGCTCCCTTGCTTGTAGTTTCACAAACCCTTACACTGTTGCAATCAGCTCCCTTGCTTGTAGTTTCACAAACCCTTACACTGTTGCAATCAGCTCCCTTGCTTGTAGTTTCACAAACCCTTACACTGTTGCAATCAGCTCCCTTGCTTGTAGTTTCACAAACCCTTACACTGTTGCAATCAGCTCCCTTGCTTGTAGTTTCACAAACCCTTACACTGTTGCAATCAGCTCCCTTGCTTGTAGTTTCACAAACCCTTACACTGTTGCAATCAGCTCCCTTGCTTGTAGTTTCACAAACCCTTACACTGTTGCAATCAGCTCCCTTGCTTGTAGTTTCACAAACCCTTACACTGTTGCAATCAGCTCCCTTGCTTGTAGTTTCACAAACCCTTACACTGTTGCAATCAGCTCCCTTGCTTGTAGTTTCACAAACCCTTACACTGTTGCAATCAGCTCCCTTGCTTGTAGTTTCACAAACCCTTACACTGTTGCAATCAGCTCCCTTGCTTGTAGTTTCACAAACCCTTACACTGTTGCAATCAGCTCCCTTGCTTGTAGTTTCACAAACCCTTACACTGTTGCAATCAGCTCCCTTGCTTGTAGTTTCACAAACCCTTACACTGTTGCAATCAGCTCCCTTGCTTGTAGTTTCACAAACCCTTACACTGTTGCAATCAGCTCCCTTGCTTGTAGTTTCACAAACCCTTACACTGTTGCAATCAGCTCCCTTGCTTGTAGTTTCAGAAATTTTATGTAGATTACCACCACAAACTTGAATTACCGAGGAGCTATTCTACACAAAGCCGGCCATGAGCGCTAGCAGATAGATATCAGTCAAATTGTGACAACATAGTAAAAGGTGTGGAGACCACCTTGTTGAGCATTCAACAGTAATTTCTTTCCTCCAACAATAAAATTTTCACAGCAAAAAAAGAAAAGGTAAGACAGCAACACCAATCACCAATCACCAATCTTCGAGGAATCAACTAATCACCAATCCAGCTCATTGGGGGACAATAAATAATAAAGTTCAAGAATACCAAGCGCTTAAAGATCCCTTAAATAGTCAGAAGAAAGATTTAACTAGCTTGTATAACCATGTTTTAATATAATAAAAATACATGCTGTACAAAAGAGAGGACCCAGAGCCTCTAGCTTCCTAAAGCTGGCCCTAAGGGTAACACACATATTGTGTTGTTAGATAACACAAGATGTATTTTATAGGTAAGAATAAAACCCCCACAAGGAATATGAATGAGAGTTTAACTTTGACCTCACTATCACGGACAAACATTATATATAACCCAGATCCTTGAAATACGTCTGAGAGTATATATTTACTAAATAACTAGCTTCCTATAAATAATGTGACAATCCTTTTCTTATTTGGTCTTCTTCTGAGCTAATGGTATATGGTTTGATTACTGGCATTCCCAATAAATTATAATTAATGAAACTGGAACTTCCCTTTCACCGTGATGATTTGACAGGTGGAAACTTCGTTGTGACTGCTATAAGAAGAGATTCTTGTCCCACAATGCTTCAGTGAGGCCAGCCAAGATTATGAATCCAAGTAACTGGATATTGTCCGAGTTCAACCCCCAACCCTAGAGTTAGTTGGCGGCAGACATAAGGGTGAGAAACGAAACATACCTATAGATGTCTGGTTGTATTTGTATGCTCTGTGAGATTTACAAACGTCACTCATTGGCATATTAGGCAGGAACAAGGACTTATGTACACTTTACCGAAGACACAATATTGATTCTGAGGGTGATCTATACATCCAGCCTCTAATAAAGACTAGCTCAGAGTGGTGAGAAAAACCCTACACTCTGGTCATTTGGTCAGAGGGCGTTGAGGGGAGTCCATGTTTTCATCCTCTTCTACACCCTTAACACATGATTACATATAGATGAACCAGATTAGAGCATTATTACAGGTGAACCATTCTCAGCTCATGTTCTGTCTGCTCTCCAGAGCGGTTGCTTGTTTTGAACACCAGTGTACTCTACAAATATATATTTTTTTAAAAGGTTAGATCAGCCACCCTATTGTACACTTTGTTGAACTCTTGTCCACCTGAGTTCCCTTCATATACCTACTGCCCACACCAAGTCTAGGACCAACAATACAAGACGAGCTTGCTGTGATCTCACTGCAAATACCTATTGCCCACACCAAGTCTAGGACCAATGTTAGTGAAACAATACAAGACGAGCTTGCTGTGATCTCGCTGCAAATACCTACTGCCCACACCAAGTCTAGGACCAATGTTAGTGAAACAATACAAGACGAGCTTGCTGTGATCTCGCTGCAAATACCTACTGCCCACACCAAGCCTAGGACCAATGTTAGTGAAACAATACAAGACGAGCTTGCTGTGATCTCGCTGCAAATACCTACTGCCCACACCAAGTCTTGGACCAATGTTAGTGAAACAATACAAGACGAGCTTGCTGTGATCTCGCTGCAAATACCTACTGCCCACACCAAGTCTTGGACCAATGTTAGTGAAACAATACAAGACGAGCTTGCTGTGATCTCGCTGCAAATACCTACTGCCCACACCAAGTCTAGGACCAATGTTAGTGAAACAATACAAGACGAGCTTGCTGTGATCTCGCTGCAAATACCTACTGCCCACACCAAGTCTAGGACCAATGTTAGTGAAACAATACAAGACGAGCTTGCTGTGATCTCGCTGCAAATACCTACTGCCCACACCAAGTCTAGGACCAATGTTAGTGAAACAATACAAGACGAGCTTGCTGTGATCTCGCTGCAAATACCTACTGCCCACACCAAGCCTAGGACCAATGTTAGTGAAACAATACAAGACGAGCTTGCTGTGATCTCGCTGCAAATACCTACTGCCCACACCAAGCCTAGGACCAATGTTAGTGAAACAATACAAGACGAGCTTGCTGTGATCTCGCTGCAAATACCTACTGCCCACACCAAGTCTAGGACCAATGTTAGTGAAACAATACAAGACGAGCTTGCTGTGATCTCGCTGCAAATACCGAGTACATCTTCAAGTCTAGGAGCAGAGGAAACCAAAAGGAGAGAATGAGGGAAGAAATCATACCCATTTCGGAGGAGAGGTGCAAAGATTACAGTTGGGTGTGGAAAATGGTTGGAGACATTCGAGTTGCATAATTTACAAATAACTACAATTGGTATTGGTGTCATATTCATTTCATTAAAATGGCAAGATATTTGCTTTACATTGATAAAGCTGTTAACTAATAAAATCACATTTATCTACATTATTTCATTTTGAAAATTGTGCCACCCCCTGTGTGGTTGTTTTACTTGTTATATAATATGAAGGTAGTTATAATAGAACTGTGCACAAACCATCCATAGATAAGACTCACCAACAAATCAAACACATAATACAATGACAATTACATACCCCTCCTCTTCTCCAATTAAATTTAAACATTGTATTCATATTAGCATACCTGTGATTCAAATTAATGTTAGCATCAATGGAGATCAAAACTGACTCAACTGAGATAAAATGGCCCAGGCGACGAGGTAATAGTGGTAAACTTCTTACCCTCTCTGGAAAAGATCTACGTTGTAGAACTTGTAGAGCTCCACACAGAACTCCACTGTGGCCTGCAACTCGCTCATGGCGGAGCATCGTGATGCCCCATCCTGGAACATAGCCCTTTCCCTTCAGGTGGGATTTATAACAAGCATACAACTAATTACAAGATATATATATTCTCTCTTTAAAAAATTAGCCAATGGCATAATTTTAAATTATATTGTACTGCCATTTGAACTGCAAGCTTGTTGTGAATATTTCCCCGTGTATTGTAATATTGTCAATTTTTATTTCTACACATTCAGGTTATACGCTTAAATACTAATGGGCCATTCCATGTCAAATGATCCAAATTTTATACACTTTTGGACCTGACCCTTTTAGATTTTAATAATTTTTGGCACGATTGCTATTCCTACAAAGACATTTACAAATCTAAAATTTCATAATTTTTTCTTATTTAGTTTTTGAGATAAAAATTTTCAAAATTTCAAAAAAAGAGCGTTTTGAGTTCACCATCCATCATATTTTATTTAATTTCTTCAGTTAGAAATAAGATAGAGAAAATGAAATAAAAACTACTTTGTAGGGTTTTTATTGGGCTTTAAAATGATATTTTACATGCCCACATTAGGGCATTTTGAAAGTTCAAGGTTACCAACTCAAATTTTTTATTTTGAATTTCTCGAAATACATATATTTTAAATTTTGGAAAAAAATCACAATTTTTCATTCATATCTCAAAGGTAATGCATGCCCAATTTCAACATGGGATCCCAATGGGATCACATTTAAATTAATTTTTAATGATATTAGGGTCACCAAAATAATACCATGCTAGAGGCTCTCATAAACATTAAATTAAAATAGGCCTATATAATTTGGAAATTCACCAAAATGAATTTGTGTTTTGTAGCCTACAGAGATTTCAATAAATTATTTTTAAAAAAGTAGCAATAAAAACTAACTAAAAACCTACAAAACATTCATATGTTTTATAAATAGGCCTTTGGTATTTAAGATGGTAACAGATACAACACAATTAAATACATACCATAAACAAGATAATACAAATATAAAACAATATAATATTTAAAAAAAACAGCTTACGTTTTATATTCTGGTGTAAAGGTCACTTTGAATGAATATTTTTCTTCAAAGCATTATTTGCAAATTCCATTTCTTCTTTAGTTAGTGTGTATGTCCGGCCAGTTGCTGTTGTTGGTTCAACTTTTGTTAAAAATTTGTTTGACAGAAACAGAGTGTGTGTCGGGTCTTGGTGGGAAGACAAAAGATGGTGCAGGCCCAGCCGGGTGGAGGAATGTTAATATAACTTCTTCACTTGGAAAATTTACAGTTAAAACATGAGACAGCCACCAATGGTTATCGTACTCACATGTAACAAATCCTGTTATTGCCAATTGCATTGCACTTTCATTACAAGTTAAATAATATTTAAATGTTTGATCACAAACTGAATACACTTTTGCTTCTACACAGTTTATTGATACAGGCATAAAACAATGTAGTTTTTGTGTTCCAGGAATAGGTTTTGTCTCAAGGAAACGTTTTTCAAGTAACTTATACTCCTCACAATGTTCTTCATTTGTACAATAAAAGAAATGAATGGATGGTATTTTTGATTGGCTCCAAGTAAATAATTGAAGTGGTGTCATGATTTAGACCTTCATAAGGTCGTTGGAGACTTGCTCTAGCTGCAAGTCTCTTTACAGTACCTCCTAGACCATCACAGACTCCTTTACCATGAGCTGTTGCGTAGAAATGCCACTCTGCATTTAATACAAAATCTTCATTGTGATGGCATAGATTAGAAAAGTTTTTCCTGTTTTTGAATTGGGCAGCAGAGCCATCAGAAAAGTAATAGACCTTTGCTAAAGATGGAATGACATCTGAACGTAGGTATGCAATGAGCTTTTTCTGAAATAAATGCACTGCTATTGTGTCATGCTTGAGATTCTCTGAAATAAATACAAAACTTTTAAACTTTAGTCCTTCAGAATCTTTGAAGTAGTCTGCAGCAGGAAAGAGTGTAACTTGATCATTATTCCAATGATATGATTGAGCTTCATCTTGGAGTATAAAAGAATAATTTTCTGCAAAATCAAAGGATATAACAGCTTCATTCTCTTTTATATTCTCTTTCAAATAAGAAAAATGGGCTGATTGTTTTTTAGCTATAAATGAATGTTTTTTTAAAATGACAAGTTGTTCAAGAAATACACCTAAAAAATCTTCTGTGCCTTTTGTGAATGTCTCTAAACTACACCTGTCAACAGATACCCATTGTTTATAAGTTATTTGCTCAATCATTTCCTCTTCCATTTTTTCACTCAATTGTTCTTTCAAATAGTCTGTTCCAGGACAAGAGGTGCCTAGATTTAGATAACATTTTGGCAGTGGTACATCACACATTATTTTAGCTAGACATGATTTGTAGTCATCTAGTGAAGTGCCATCGTCTAATACTGTGTTTTTAAAAAATGCTCCACTAATCATTAGCTTTACATTCTGATGTGTTGTACAAACACAAACAGAATGTGTACCACTTCCGCCAGCTAGGATGCAATTTTTAGGACGAAGATCCGCAAATTTTGAAAATCCTATTTTTTCTACGGGATATTTGCTTTTAAAAAGCTCATAAATTTCCTTTAGATTCCCTAAAATTAATCTCTTTTGCAAATGTTCACGATGTCTATCACCTTTTTTTTACAGAAATGAAATCTTTTTTTCCTGGCATAAGACGACTTATTTCATCACTATTGTAAAAATTTTCTACTTTTAGAATAACTGACTGATGTAACACTTTACCATGCTCTGGATTAGGCGAAGATAAAATCCCCTGTTCTTTAACCAGTTTTTTTACTTTCCATGCCATTCTATTGCTAACATAAAACTGGGTTTCGATTTTCTTGCACGACCAGCTCTTTGGTAACAATGTCAAAATTGTAATCTTATCACTTGTACTTTCTACTTGTTGAAATTTTTCTTTTAGTTGTGCCAATATTTCAGATTCTGTTTGCTTCTCTTCATCACTGTCATTTTCAGGGGTTTTCACTAAAATTTTATCTGATAAACATTTCTTGATTTTGTCTAATTTATTTTTACAGTACTTTGGCATAAACAAACGTTTCTTTAAAATGGGGACTCGTCAAGACTTGATAAAGACTTATTCAAATATTCTAGGCTTAAGTCCATGGGAATAAAATTGTCACCTACATCACTAGGACCTGGCATGTTATTTTCCTCACTGTCGGCTTGAACCATTTTAGACTTTTCCTGAGACAATTGTTTTCTACAACCATCACATATTTTCATTTCACTTTGAATATCACACTATGCGCTAAGCACATCCAATTTGTAACAGGTCTAACATTTTTAAAGTCTTATGCCCTTCTTTCTTAAAAGGATTACAACAGTAGATATTAAAATTAGATTTTCTCATTATTTCTTCCATATTACACACTAAACTCCTTGTTAATTTTAAAATAAAATATACACAATTATTGTTTAGGATTAAATGAGTAATCATTTTTAAATAATTTAAACACATTATATATAAACACAAGAATATCTTGATCACAGCAAACAAATCAATGTTTCTCTCCTCAGTGCAAACATGGGACTGACATGATACACAAGGAAGCAACATAAGCTTGCAGGTTCAGACATGCACATTCATGAAAAATGTAACTGTCTAAAAGACATGTCTTTCTTGGAAAAAAAAACCCAGCAATGATTCAACTTGTTTGAACAAGAAAGATAATGAAGCTGTTTAAAGAACATAAACATATTTTTAAACTCAATTTTTTTTTATAAGTTTGCAAATTAAATATTTTCAATATATTGGCATGAGTCATACCATGATGGTACTATTTTGGTGATCTAATGTTATTAAAAATTAATTCAAAATTGATCCCATCAAGATCCCAAGTTGAAATTTGGCATGCATACCTGTAAGATAATAGTGAAAAAGTGTGATTTTTTTCAAAATTTTAAAACATAAGTTTTTTGAGAAATTAAAAATTAAAATTTTGAGTTGATGACCTTGAACTTTTAAAATGCCCTAATGTGAGCATGTGATATATCATTTTAAAGCCCAATAAAAACCCTATAAAATGTTTTTTATTTCATTTCTCTATCTTATTTCTAGCTAAAGAAATTAAATAAAACATGATGGATGATGAAGCCTAAAATGCCTCGTTTTTGAAATTTTGTAAATTTATCTCAAAAACTAAATAATAGAGAATTATGAAATTTTGTATTTTTAACTATCTTTGCATAAATAACAATCGTGCCAAATTTTATAAAATTAAAGAGTGCCGGTTTTTTCAATGGATCACTTGACATGGAATGGCCCTAATTACTTTAACGATCTTAGGGATTAGAAAGGTTATATTGAGAGGAAGAGTACCTAAGTCTGCTGATATGTTGAGAAATCTATCATAGGAAGCACTAAGTTCTGATTCAGTCAATATATCACTTAAGTGTTTCACTATCTGGTGAGTGTACCAAATACTGTGAGATCGTCCTGAGTTTTTTAAAACAGGTAGAAAGATAAAAGCTGTGAAAGAGAGAGAGTAACTTGTGACATGTAATCTGCTTCGTTTGCAATGTTAGGCTCATACAATGTCATTACCTTGTTGGCGGTTATCCTCAGAATGTTTCTTACAATGCTAGCAGTACGAGATAAAATGATGGCATCCGACTCGGAATCATAAGGACAGGCTGTCTTGAGACTCACTCCTATGTCACTGTCTCTCCCGAGTAAGACCAATGAAATTCCTGACATTTTCCCTGATTTTTCCTGAAATTCCCAACTAAAAAGTATGTCACATCCTTCTAAGTCCCTCGCCTTCCCCCCTCATTTCTCTATTCAGCTTTTTTATGAATAATAATAAGTTTTAAAATTTAAATACATTTTTCTTTCATTTGTATTAACATTGTTTACTTGGAATTATAAAATATATTACACAGCTACAAACAAAAAACTACAACTATTATTATTTACTGATTTAATGACTTATTATATTTTATATTTTGAATAAAATAAAATTTTCCTGGAATTTTGTTGTAATTGACCAAATTCTTGACTTATTCCCGATCACTTCCAATTCTCGTTCTCCCTGATTTTCCCGGGTGGTAGACACTGTGGACTTTTTACCAGCAGTTTGAGGTTCAAGCTCTGGGAAATAGAGCTGTATGTTCTCTATCAGTCTGGTTGAATACACTGTACTAGAGTCACCCCACAAAGTTTCTAGAGATGACTCAGCTGTAGGACTGGAGAGATTTCATCATCATCAAGAATATGTTCTCTGTAGGTCAGTATACACAGCATCTTGGGCAAACCTCACCTGCACTGAATATTGCAATTAAATTGTGATCTTGAAGGGTAAAAGCACACAATCTTTAGCGACTCTCTATGTAGAGTGTTCTTGACTTTCAGAAAGCTTGCATGTTTTCACCCACGGGTTGGTTGAATGTTCGGAAGTGATATCGCTCTCATCGGAGAATAAGGACTGTTGCTCGTCATTTTATCCGCATTCCTATCCTTGTGTCTCCTTTTAACTGTCCTATCCAAATGGGTTTTATAAAACTTCAAGCTGCAGCTTTTATGAAACATTTGTTTAATTCCATTCCCTTCCTCTAGTCTTCTGCCCTCAACCACTTCACAATAACAGGAACAGTGACACAACTAATGTTTCCACTGTAGCCGCAATTGGCAATATAGACCACTAGTTCATTTCATGGAACAGGGATATCAACGTTCTTGAGGCTACAGATTCATTTGCTGACAACGCCAAGGAATTCATAGACATAGTACATCTATAAAGCAGATAGCTTGACAGGATGTTTCCGTGAAAAGAGGGAGAAAGGTGTCCAAAGCTGTTTACAAGTTGACATGAATGAGACATAAATATTAATTTGATTAATCCACTTTGTGTGTTAGGCTGAATACTCACAGGAAATTGTCATCAGCCAGGGAGATGGTGTTGTTTGCCCACAACTTTTAAATATGAATTGAGTAGGACCATGTTATCAAAAGGAGGTAGAAACCAGAAAGTTTTACAGGTAGCAGATGGTAGAAGGTTATAACATTATTCAGGTTTAGCCATGCAAACGAGTTGGAATGTGATTGTTGGAGGATGTTGAATGACTCCAGGAAACATGCTCTAGCCCTATCAGCTTCACTTGGAAGTGAAAAAAGCTGTGCAATGCTTGCTTTTCATGTTTGACTGGAAGTGACAAAACATCTAAATTTGCAGGTAAGTGTAAAGTGGTAACAAGGGCTGATGATGTTACCCCAGCTCTTCAAGTATTGTCAAGCACTTCACCAGTAGTATCCCTTGATATACAGCCTACACTTTCATCTCCAACTGATAATGGTTAGACACAAAATGTTGAAGGGAAACGGATAACAATTCCACCAGACCTCAAGAGACATACTGAAATGCAACTTCTCTAGAAACTGTGTTTCAAAGCAGACTAATATTGTACTGACTACTCATTGCAAGTGTCAAGGATGCAAACGTTGAATATGTAGTATATTAATTCAACAAAATATTTTAATTTCTATTTATTCTAAAACATTTATATTTTGTTTCCTTAATATTTGATATACCCTGGAGTAATTGTGATTTATTTTGTAAAATGTTATTACTCAATTGAATAGGTAATCTTGTTTTACAATAAATAAAATCACTCTTATCTAAAATAATCCATGAATACAACTCGTATGTGTGAGACCTCAAACACAAACCAACTCTAAGTAAGGTCTAAAATGCTTATGGAAGAAAAAATAACAGCATTTTAACAAATGCTAATTAATGTACTTATATTTAAATTTTCTAAAAGTTACTGTTTTTACTGGTGTGCATGTGTATAGACCATGCTGCTACCACTACAACCTGGCTAGTGGCTACTGCGCTCAACATTTTGTTAAATAATGGCGGCTAAACTAGTGCAAGGAAACAGATGGCATCACATGGGCGCAGAAGCTAGGTTGTCTTGCAAGTACGAGTTTCGGTTCCTGCCAAAATGTGGGAATTAGTTTAGTACAACGTTGACCAAATTTAATTTATCATACTTACACTTAAATAATTTGTTCTTATATAACTAAAACTCTACAAATAGCTTGTCAGTTTTTATAAGAGTGTAAATTATATCGTTCTAACTTTATATATGGTTAGAACCTGCGCCTGTGCTTACTAAACACGTGAACCAAGATTTTTACCTAAAAACAGATTCTGCTAGGTGAAACTACATGAAAAACCTGTCACTGTGGCAATGCCAATTTTAACTTTCAGATAAAAGCTATCAGGTACTTAAACCTCCCAATAAAAATGTAACGGATAAATACATTTTATCAGGCAATCATAAGATGCGCTTTTAACTTATTGAGATAAAAATATTTTTTGGCCAGATTAATATTTATCAGGAGTCATAAGACCAACTTTAAATGGCATGATTGAACCTTATGTTAATTAAATCTATGCTAGCTTAATTTAAAATAATGTAGGCCTTTTGTTCAATATTAACTTTTGCCATAAATTGAAAATTCTTAATAATTTAATAAAAAAACAATTTCACAGATGTAAGCATAATTCAATAAAAGAAATGGTTTTCAATGAATTGTATCTTACTAACTCTACGGTATGAGGTTTGGTGGAGAGAGGGATAAGAGGGAAAGGGGGGGGGGGGGGGGGGGCACAATCTGAAACATGTATAGCATGAAGTCCATTCACTGTGAGTTGACACCTTTTGTCCATGATTCAGTACACTCTCAAACATCAATCTATTGTTGCTGTATGCTGCTTCAATATGTTCAATATGTTGATTTGATAAGATAGAGAAACCCACTTCTAAAATCTAAGTTTAAAGTTAGTTTACTGTTCCAATGTTTAAAAGAGGTTATTAAATAGTAGCTTACTTTTTATTTCTAGTTTAAAAAATGTTCCAAACTGAACAGCTACTTGAAAAATGTAGCATAGGGAATGAAAGTGGAACTGAGAGGCATAAGAAGGTAGTGGGTGAGTTCTGAACATCATAAAACTTGCTACCTGTACAAGTATGAAACTTACCAGAAAAAAAATAATAACAAAAGCATTAAGAAATATAATCTTTGGCTTTTCAGAGCAAATCAATAAAATTCCAGTCCTTGTGAAACAATTCCTGGAAAGAAGATAATTATGTAATCCATGCAGAGAAAAGGTAGAGAGACATCTACAATTTGTAAATAAAAACAATGAAATGGAAGAGCTGGATACAGACAATGGCAATAGCAACCAAAGTATTTGTAATTTAGAAACATAATTTTCCAAAGAAGAAACACTAGAGAAAACTAATACATCCCTGACAGAGAGAGGAGAATCTCCTTTGAAATTTCATGCAATTGCTTCACACAGCAAACCTGCCTAAGCAAAGAAAAAGATTGAGTCTACTTGTATTTTAAAAAGCAAGGGTTAGTAAGGTTTTAGAAACGGACTTTTCTCCTGAAAACCACCTAAAGGTCTACAGTAGGCCTAAAGAGCTAATGGTAGGGCCTATGGATGTACTTAGAGGTTTAATTAAAGCAAAACGCGGTGAGAAAAGATACAACTGTTGACGCTTGCTCCCACTTCACGGAGCAGGAAAAGGGTAATGTAGTGAATATGCTGTCCGTAAAGCAAGAGAACTTCTCAAAGATAAAGGTATAATGGCTTTACCTGGGCCAAGAAAAGGGAAAACACTAAGTGAAAAACAGTTGAATTGGTGAAAACTGTTTATCAAGACGATGAGTGTTTAAAGGCAACAATGCCGAAATATTACTTTATTTGTGTTAAAGTGTGTGTGTTACTATTTCTACTATAGAAGACAGAAGAAAGGAAGAAGATGTCACCTTTGTGCATTGGATTCTTCCCACATCTTTCCTCTTTCCCTAGGTGGGCTTTTTTCATCGATTTTACTCTTAGTAATTTAGTTTTATCAATTTCCTTTATTATAAAATTATCTAGCCATTGGGCCACCTCATTTTCAAACATTATTCCCCCTTTTACAATTTTTCCATTCTTTATTATTTTTTTCCTTATAAAAATTTACTTAAGCCTACCCTTTAAAAAAGGTTGATTAAAATTTAATTTTTATCCTTTTTAACATAGAATGTTTCTTCCAGGTAATGCCAGGTACAAAATGTAGAAAAGTGCAAAAAGGGTAGGCCTAAGCCTAAAAAGTGAATCTAAGCAAATTAAAACGTGGATAATGGGTCAGTTAAAGGGGTAAACAGGAAAAAGAGTAAAATGGGCAAAAAGGGCTTGAAGAAAAACAGTGATAAAAAGGGTTAAAAAGGGGAAAATAGTGCAAAAAGGGTTAATAGAGTAAAAGGAGCAATTTAAAAGTGGTAAACTAAAAAAAAATTATATTTAGGCTACTTTATAGGCCAATCCTTTTTACCATAATATACACATTTTTCCTTTACCTAACTTGCCCTTTTTTACCATTTGAATCCTTTTTCCTCTTTTTATTTTACCATTCCCTTTATTTAACAAAATTTTTAATTATATCTCGGCCTACCTTTACATTTTTGCACTTTTTAACCCTTTTTTTTACCATTTTTAGCCTTTACTATTTCTCCATGCAAAGTCGGTACTTCAGCCTAGTGATTAAATATATTATATGTTTAAATGTATTTGTATTTTTAAGGTGGCCTTTCTTAAGCTTTTGTTTGCAATCTTTTTTTTGTTGTAACAAGGTTAAGTGCAATAATAATAATAATAAGATGAAAATAATCTGTGTTTATAACCAAAAAATCAATCAAGACTAACCTAACCTTCTAAGTCCAATAATTTATTCAATTAAAATACAATTTTGAAAGTATTAGTTACATTTGGAAAATAGCTACTTGACCAACGAAATTCCCGACTTTTTCCCTGATTTCCCCTGATCGTTTGTCACCCTTCTACTGCCCCCTCCACATACACATACACTTTTTTATTAATCTTTTTATGAATAATTATAACTTTTAAAATTTAAATAAACATGTTTTTTTATTTGTATTAACATAGTCTACTAGAAATTAGAAAGATAGAATATATTATACAGATACAAAAAAAAGAGTCTGGATCACATTGTAATTTACTGATTTAATGATTATTATATTCCATATTTTGAGTAAAACAAATTTTCCTGGATTTTATTTTTCTAACTTACCATATCCTGACTTAGGCCTATTCCCCTTTTTATCCCGACCACTTCAAGTTCCCGACCAGTTTCAACTTTCCCAGATTTCCATGCACAATTGTCATATGTGTATACTGAACTATACGCCCTACATTAATTTTAATCAATTAATTATTTAATCAACCAATCAAAATATTTTAATGAGGAATACTTTTTTGTGTCTTAGGCCAATGAATCTAAATAACAATGCAAGATAAGAATTTTTTTGCAAAAAAAAATCTTAAATGTTCTTTACCCAAAAGAATAGGCCTATGTTAGTGACGCACGAAAGGCTAGGTTTGTTAGTTTGAGACCATTTTTAATAATGTTTTTAAGTTACTGTTGTGTACAAATATTAAATGACAATTACATTTGATTATGTTTTTCTATTATTTATGTGTTTTTTTAATTATAATATTATATACAATTTTTCACCAACATTGATTTTTATATTAATGTAAGCTAATTTGTGTAAGTCTACACTTATTGCATGTTTTAATGAAAAAAACCATTTATACTAGTACCTATCAGCAAACCCTATTCCCACCTAATGAAGTTTTTTTAATTGGTAACTAAAATAGAATATTATGTAATGAAAAAACGTTGTTTGTTGCTATTCTATTAGGCCTAGTTATTTTAGTGGAATTAAATAAAATAGCATTAGAAATATCTTTGATCGACAATCTTACATTAAAATGTTGCAACGTTACCAGCCCTAAGAATATATTTTGTTTGTATAAGCTTTAAACTACAAAAGTACCATGCGAATTAAATATTAATGGTAACACTAACCTTTTCTCCTTATTAGGCTTCTGACAATACTCTTGTTGGTGAATTCATAGAAAGGAAACACACCATCAGACCACGACGCTTTAAACTAAATTCAAATTCTTGAATGGTGTTTAAAATTCCATCACAAAGGTGTTAAATTAAAATAAATACAATAAAGCTGTAGCAAATGGGTATCCATTACAGCATCCCAATACAAGAATCCCGGGTACAGCTCTAGATCTTCCGAAGTCTGGCTAAAATAATTGTAATATCAGGTTTAAATGTTTTACAACTATACACTGTATGTTTTGAGATGCCCAAATTATAAGCATCATTTTCACGTAAAAATATGTTAGTTCATCATAGTTTTCCTGGGGTATTTAAAATAAAAGTTTATGAACAAATAAGTCGGCTGATATACGGGTCAGTCGTAAAACGCCATTTTCAAACTTTGTTTTATTTAAAACAGTCTGAGTAACATAATATATATTAAGATAAAATGTAGTAGCACAGAGTATATTTTAAATCAATAATGTCAAAAAAAATATATAATTTATAGATAAATATATACTAAACTTTATAAACATCTTAACAAATTGTGTCATACAATCTGATTATCTATTCTTAGTAAGTTTTACAATATGTATTAGTTTTTTTATAATGTAGATTATTTAGTTTTGTTATATTTATAATTATTATTTTTCAAAGCTAAAAAAAATATTGATAAAGAAATTAATGTTTAGATACATTATTTTTAAATAATTTGATAGCAAAAAACATTTCATCATTCAAGTTAAATGGCTTCACCAACTCGCTTCGGGTATCTTCACTATAATAATAACTAGTTCCTTTGTCAAGGCAAGAAAGAAATCTCGAAACTGAAAGAACTAAGAGGCTGAAATTTTTCAGTCAAGTAGCTCCAAACTTAAAATTCTGCAAAATACATGGTGACCAAAAAATCTCAAGGGTGCCTACAAAATGTTTTTTAAATTGAAAAAATCTCAAAGATGAGTTGACCTAGGAAGCTGAAATTTTTGCAGGCATGTAGTTATTAACTAAAAGGGGTGTAGAAATACTTGATGACCGACAATTCATATGGGGCCACAGGCCTTCCAAAAAAACAAAAAAGTATTGCAAAAAAAAATTAAAATCTTCAGTTTAGTAACTGTTTCACACTTTCATTGGAGTCAATAATTGATCTACAATATAGTCTTTAGTCAAAATATGCCTTCGAGATTTTGAGGGTCAGTAAAAAATTATTCCCATTTGCAATCATTGTCCAACAAATCCCAATGGGACGCAATACTCGGACGCAGGTTTATTTTGACCGCAAGGTAACATTTATCTGCTCGAGTGTCGTCAACTACGATTCGCGACGTATTGTCGTGAAAAGTTAGCGAAACAGCTATTCGTCGGAATATTGCTTCGTAACGGGAAGTATGCAACAGTATTTGGTTTTTTACCATTATTTATTTAAGCTGGCAACATATTTTACCCAGAGCTCATTGCTTCTTGTTATAATTGGTTGTATTTGCAATTTCAAAGAAAGCATCGACACGGTTTTTATAAATATTTAGTATTTATTTTTATATCAGTGATCAATTATTCGAGTCTCTAGAACTATCAATTTATTAGTTTTTTTTCTTTATTTTATATATTATTAAATTTATATTTAATGGGGTGTTTTAATATTTTATGTAGTTTTAGTCTTGTGTATAGTTTCAAGTTTGGTATAGTTTTCAGTATCATTATTTATAATTACCAAGGCTTACTATCCCTTATCTATGCTTACTAGCAGGATACTATGCTTATTAAGTGCATTACCGTATGTTTGTTTTGTCTTTATTGACAGAAATGTTTATATTATTATTGTTGAATTTATGACTCAAGTAGTCCAGTCGCTTTGTTCATCTAGAAGTACGTCATTCCTTTTTCTTTACTCTTGTACATGGCGTCAGGTTACAACGTAATGCGATAAATTTTGGCATTATTATAAAGAGCTTAAGCACAGTTTGAGTAAGAAGAATGCAAATTATTTTGTTGAATTGAATCAAAGGACAGAAAATAAGAAAATGTTTTTAGTCAAACTAAGGATATCTCGAGAGAGTACTGAACAAGTTCTCTATGCAAGTTGCAAACCCAAGCAGTACCAGTGATCCAAATCTGGTTTACATAGTAATGATGGTAAATCTATAAGATCTCGATGTACCCTATCGAGAGGCAGTTGAAGCTGATGTTTCTTGCTTAGTGACACGTCAGACATTGGGATTTGCAATTATCAAGCAAGCGATTTTTGAATGAGCCACAAGACATCCATTGGACACAGATAAAAAGATAATGCGATATCTACTGGGACTAGGAGCTATGGATATTTGCTACCAAGGAAATCAACTGAGTTATACTGTAAATTAATGGACTATGCTGGGAATGAAAACAAGAAAATCTACGACAGGAATATATCAGTCTTTAGCAGGAGCACCATCACCTGGTCATCTCATCGACAAGGTGTTGTCAATAGTCAACTACAGAAGCTGAATATATTTCAGCATCTCAGCAGCTCAAGAAAGCGTGAGGCTTAGAATGATGCATGCGGAACTTGAGCAACTTCCAGTGAGCCTACCACACTCTTTGTGCACAACCAAAGTGCAATTAGTTGGCTAAGAACTGTGAGCATCATAAAATGACTAACACATAGATGTTAAGTACCCTATCGCGAGGTGTAAAAACAATGTATAGTTGTCCAATAGTGCGTTTGAGAACCAATTGCAGACTTTAACTAAGCTTGCCACAAAAGAATTTTGTATGATCTGAATCGTGCTTAGGGTATCAATGAACAAAGAGTGGGATGTTGAATTATGACTCAAGTAGTCAATTGCTTGATCATCTAGAAGTACGTCATTACCTTTCTTACTACTCTTGTACATGGCGTCAGTGAGTTACAACGTAATCTACTTATCTGTACATTTTAGGGTTGATACTTGCATAGTTAAATATTACAACAGTTTAAATAGTACGTACGTTATCATCCTAACCTTAACAATTATCAGTAGCGCCACGTAGGCAGAAAGCAAGCGCTGCTTGCTTTGCTTGAAGTTAGTATTATATATTATTATTATTACTTTCATATTATTATAAAATTCTTCAAGTATCATGTGTTGAAATAAATTTTCCCGCACATGCATGACAGATAAATGCATGCAAACGTGCACTAGTTCACATATCGTGTTGAAAGTCATATTTTGTCTTTCACCCAAGCTACTAGTATATCTTATTGTTGACGTCTGATCCGGAGGGAAGAGATGGGGACTCCTAAGATGCAAGCAACCCAAGTGCGACTTTTCAACAACCAAAGCTATGCCGAAGGTTAACGACTATACTGAAGAAACTGAAAAATACCATTGCATCCCTCACTTCCCTGTCTAACAAAGAACTGACCGGCCGTACTTACACATATTTTGTGAAGTTTGTTGCAAAGAGTGCTTTTGTTGAATGTGTCAGTGAAAGCTAACAAACGAAAGTTTTTATTACATATAATAATACAATAATAGATGAGTTAGTGAGTGAGCGGTTCTCGTAATAGTGCAAATGCGTTATTTGTAGTATAAAAAACATCTTCGCCGTAAGAAGTTTTGAAGAACGTGTCGAATAATGAGTTGAGATCTTCCTAATTAAATATAACCACATTAAGAAAAGGATGGCTTTATTAGGATTTTAATAAAAACATTTATGCAAGCATTCTGGCTAACAGGGTGGTTCATAAATAAATTGTACGGTTGGCCTGTTTGCAGTTGCCAAACGGACAAAACTACGTGACAAGAGTGGTACAATGATCTAACAATCTTTGCAATGCAGTTCAAAGCACGAAAGATCAGAATACATATAAATGCATTTATACCTTAAAATAATTTGGAAAATAGGTAGACCTTTCCTGGACAGACATAAAAAATGCATTGACAACACAATGCTAAGGTAAAAAAAAATCGTGAAGTTTTAAGCGTCTAATAGAAGCTGAATGTTATTAAGCACTCAAAACTGGCATTTCGGTAAGTTTGAGTCATTTAATTCCAAGTAAGGAATTATATTTAAACTCCTAAAATTGATTTCTGATTACGACTCAAATTAGCTCAGAATTTTAGAATCGTACTGTATTCACTGGGCATCAGCTGGATAACAAAATGACCTCATTGAATCAATTAAAACTGTTTTAATAATGAGATCATAAAAGAAATGCAAAATTTGGTCATTTTATTAGATGAAACATCAGACATCTCGAAACTTCCAAACTATCGACATGTTCAATATGGTCCTCTGATGGTGAAATTATGGAACGATTTTTTGGTTTCACAGACGTTCTGCTAACGATCTGCAACTGCTTTGGCTAATCAGTAAACTGGTAGTGACAGATGTAGGGTGGGGAAAGCTTGTTCGCAATGCTATGATGGGGCTGCAGTAATGTCTGGGGAAATAAATGGTACTCAGAAATTTGTTCGCAATACGTTTCCAAGTGCATTGTTTGTTCATTGTCTAGCTCATGTCCTTAACCTTGTTTTAACTCAATCAGTAAATATTATTAGTGAGTGTAAGGTGTTTTTTAGTACATTAAGTGGAATTTCATCATTTTTATCCCATTCTAATAAGTGAACTTCATTCTTAGATAAAATTGTTAGAAAAAGACTACCCAGTGTTTCACCAACTCGATGGAACTATAGTGAAAGACTTACATACTGTGATGAACCATCGGGAAAGCCCGATAGAAATGTTTGAAACAATAATAGAGTATCCACAAGAATGGGATAGTGAAACTATTTCTGTTGCTAAAGGGTTCGTCCACTTTCTAGAAGACATTCAGAGCATGTATTTGTTAATTTTATTCACACAGATTTTTGACCACACTGATCATCTTTTCAACATTTTGCAAACAAAACAAATGGACATAGTTTTCTGTAAAACTGAGGTTGAAGAAACTAAAAAGAGTTTGTCAAATCTTAGGTTTATATCTGATTACATTTATTCCAAAACACTACAAATGGGGCTAGAACCAGACAAAAGTGGACGTAAACTTAATTTAAATCAAGATCCTAAATTGAAATTAAGACAAGTTCATTGTGAAGTAATTGATAACATTGCTATGCAAATACAAACACGCTTTGAGAAAATTAACAATCTAAAAATTTTCAAACTGTTAAATTCATCAACATTTAATGAATACAAACAATCATTTCCTAATGAACAAATAAATTCTTTGATTGGAAATTATGAAAAATATTTTGACATAAGCAGATTGCGTTCCGAACTCAACGTGGTTTACTCTAGGGAAGCAACAAAAAATAAAACTGTAGTGAATATGGTTAAGTATATCAGTGAAAATAGTCTAAATGAAGCATTACAGGAGTTTAAAAAACTGTGTGAACTTGTGGCAACAATCCCGGCAACAACTTCATCAGTTGAGAGATCATTTTCAACATTCAAAAGATAAAAACCTATCCCAGAAATACTATGGGACAAAATAGACTTTCTGGTTTAGCACTTCTTTAAATTGAAAAGGGTCTGCTGTTTAAACTGAAGCAAGGAGTAGACTTCCATGAAAGAGTAATAGCAGAGTTCGTAAAAAAGGAGAAGAGGATGGACTTTATTTACAAACACTTGAAAAAATATGGGGAGTAAAAGAATCATTAATATACTTATATAAAAATAATCAAAAACCTTAATTAATCCACAGGTTGCAATAAAAGTGATTTTTAAATGCATATTTTTTATTACTTATATGTATATTTAACGTAGCTTGCCTAAGAGTTTTCGTCACGAGACGCTACTGATTATTTTGTGCCACCGTTATTCTCGGAAATAAATAAACGTGAGTAAACCCAATATAATTATATTCAACGAATTTAAACTAATTCTATTTGATTGTGCATAGTATTATGAAGTGATTTTAATGAAGCAGTAGGTGTTTTCGAAACAAAAACTATATTTAAAAGACTGCTAATCTACATTAAGATGTTTTAACTTAAAAGTACACGTAAGCTACGAGTTCTTGTAGAACTAGTTATGTTAGCTTATAATGTATTACCCTTTTTATTATTGACAAAAGTGGGCTGCATTACTACTAAAAACAAATATGTTGAGTAGGTTGCTAAAATTGAATAATTATCCTAGGTTATTTGTTATGTATACCGGTTCTAAGTTAATATTAGTTATATCTAAATGGTAATTTATCAAATGTTTTACCAATAATAAAGTCCCACAAAACCAATAAATTTTATTTTATTAAGGAAATGATAAAGAAGCTTCGGCCTACAAAACTGTGAGAAAGATGTCATTAAAAATGTACTAAAATAAACAAAGATTATTGTTACTGTAAAATAATGTAAATCTCGGCTAATTATTTATTATTTTCACTCCAAGATGTTTAACCTAATCTCATAATGCCAGGTTGGTAGTTCTTTTTTCGAAGAAGGCACGCAATAACAGGTACATATAGGACTCTGTTTTCTATATAAAATAGAAAATAATAAATAGTTTACACATCATTCTAATCGAAAAGATACGGAGAATCAAATTATACTAAAATAATAATTATTATTAAAATATTTGTTAGGTATATAATTGAAACAATTGAATAAAAACTCTTTAAGGGGGAACTCCCACCAAATATCTAAAAAAAAAAACTTGTACTACTAACCTCCTTAAACCTGATGGTAGTTATTATAAAATAGCTTTGTAAATTATCCTTATATTTAAATAAAGGTTGTTTGTTTCAACAAAATCTGTTTGGTTTCTGTAAATTCAACCATTAAAGAGATATGAATTATTGAACTTCAACGTTTTAGAATAATTTTTATGATTTTCCTTTCATGATTACACTCAAAATACCTTTTCAAAAATTTGATGTCTCAGTATTCAAAATGATTGTTTCTTTGGCTATTTCCTGAATATATTAGAATTTAAAAAAATTTAAAATAAGTATTTTAATTAATAATTTAAACAAGAGTCGTATTTAAAAAAAAATTATATTAATTAATTAAAAATAAACTTGAGAAAATATGTCAACAATTATTATTTCACCTCCTCCATATTTTAATGCCATTTCACCTGAACAGTTTTCTGAAACAGCACATCAATTTTTGTATTTAAAAAACAGAATATAGTTAATTTTCAATTTGAGTCTATCGGCCGGTTGCTGTGTGTGTCTCTTGAAGCAATTTCCTCCACCGCTCAACGACCTGCTAGCTCCCCTCACAGTTCCATGAGGATTTGTTGCAACTGACGTCCCAAACTGGTTTTCAAATAAACATTCTTCAGTGAGAATAGTTTTAATATATTTTGTTTATTTTTTTACTTTAAAAATGCAATGTTGGTGCATTTTCTATAAACAATCCTTCAAGTGTACAAACTGTAAGAATGTTGAAAAAGAACTACAGTTATGTATCATTTTGAAATAGAAACCAGGCCTTCCAACATGAGTCGAGAAAAAAGGAAAACCAGCCCTCTCCTTTCTTTGTCTCGGTATTTTATTGTTTCCCGTGAGTTGTGCAGGCGCTGTTGAAGGAATATATTTTTGGAAAGAATGTATACCTGCCAGTCAGTCAACCCTACAGGCGACGAAATGTCTAACTGTACACAAGTTGAATTAACAGAAGGGGAAATGGAAATGAAGTTCTCTACAAGCACGAAGCGTAGCGAATTTGAAACAAAATATAATGTATAGAGGTTCTCCCTTAAACCAAACACCAAAGTCATGTTTTTTTATGATTGAAAGGTTGGGTTTTGTTAGTTTGGGTTAGTTTATAATGATAAAAAGAAAAACCATTCCCTATTTTAATACTTTATTATTAGAGTATTTACCAATTGACCTAACATTTATTAATAGGCCTTGTTCGGGAATGACGGCTGAGGAATCCCTATTTTGTAACAACCGGGAGGAACACTGAATTAATAAACTCAGACTGCATTTTACCTTGATCTTGCTACGCCACCCACTTTGACAAATTAAGAATGGACCAGCATAATCCACACCACAATTCAGAAATGGCCCTGCTGATCGTACACGAGATTCTGGTAACTGTACCATCAGTTGTTGTGCTGCCCTTGCCTTTAACCTGAAGCATTTCATACACTTGTGGACTATGGGGCGTACAACACTCTTGCCATTCACTATCCAATATCGTTGTCTGAGAGCTGCAAGTAACAACTGGGGACCAGCATGAAGTAGTCTTAGAGGCTCATTTTGGATGATTAATCTTGTGAGGTTGGAGCTTGCTGTCAAGATGATAGGGTGTTTCTGGTCATACTCAACCTCAGCATGTTGCAATCGACCTCCCACTCGTAGAATACTGTCTTCGTCAAGGAATGTATGAAGATTGTGAAGAGCGCTTCTCCCTCCAATTTCTTTAAAATCTATGAGATCTTTAACCTCTTGTGGATATGATTATAGCTGTAGCTGTCTGATGAAATGATACAGAGTTGCTCGAAGATCCTTCACCGTTATCGGACCTTGGTGTAAAATTTGCTGTTTTCTTGCATTGGCTATGAAGCGAAAACAATAACTTATTATTCGCTGCAATCTGATTAATGATGAGAATCTTATGACAATTTCCTCAGGATTTTGTGTCACTGCTATATACACTGCTTGGATCTTACGTTCAGTTGTCTCCTCCTCGGGAGTAATATACTTACATTTAGGCCATTGATCACCTTTCCTTGCCAGCCAATTTGGCCCATACCACCATTTATTGTGTTTGCAAAGGTCTTCTGGAGCTGCTCCTCTGGACAGGAAGGCAACAGGATTGCATTGTGTTGGAACGTGTTTTCAATTACAATCTGATGTCAAATGTTGAATTTCTGAGACCCTGTTTGCTATGAAGGTCTTCCATCTTGTAGGTGTTGTTGCCAGCCATTCTAATACAACTGTAGAATTTGTCCACAGATGTATGCTGTTAACGAGTAGAGTTAACGACGATGCGGTCTTCTTTACAAGTCTGGCCAAGAGTAAAGCACCACATAATTACAAACAAGGCGATGATATCTGCTGCAGGGGTGCCACCCGTGACCTAGAACACAGAACATGTACGCTGATGTCACCCTCTTTGTTAACACAGTGAAGATACAAGCAAGATCCAAATTCTGCTTCGGAAGCATCTGCGAATCCGTGTATTTGGATGTTGGTTATAGTTCCATGACACCTAACCAATCGTAGTATTTTTAGGTTGTTTAGGAGTGGCATTTGATCGAAGAGCAAACTCCATTCTTCTTGCAGTTCTATGGGAAGCACCTCATCCCACTGCAAAGGACATGACCATAAGCACTGCATAAATCTTTTGCAACGAAAAATTACTGGTCCTAGAAGACCAAGTGGATCGAAGAACGAAGATATGATACTTAGTACTATCCTTTCAGTGACTGGAACCTTATGAGCCTTCACACATATATCAAATTGTAACTCATCCAGTGCAGGATGCCACAACAAGCCCAAAATCTTTACTCCCTCAGAATGGTTGAACTTGAATGGTAGTTGCGTTTCTCACTTCTGATCTGGGATTACTTCAAGTAGAGAGGCGTGATTTGCACACCATTTGTATAGTTGGAATCCACCCCTTTCCAGTGTTTGAATTAGATCTTGCTGTAACTGTTTAGCCCTGTGAAGATTATCATGTCCTGTCTGAAGGTCATCCATATACATATCCCTTCTAATAGCTTCTGACGCTTCGGGATAATTAACGGATGCTTCATTAGCTAACTGTATGAGACATCTTGTTGCAAGAAAGGAAGCAGATGATGTACCATATGTTACAGTTGTTAACTGATAATGCTCTAATGGTGCCTTTGTATTTGAGCACCATAATATGCGTTGTAAATCATAATCTCTTGGGTTTATGCGAATTTGTATGTACATCGTAGTGATATCAGCAGTCATTGCATATATATGTGTTCTGAAACGCAATACTATATACTGTAGATCCTGTTGTAAGGTGGGACCAACCATGAGAATATCATTTAATGATACTCCGCTTGATTATTTAGCAGAAGCATCAAAGACGACCCGTGTCTTTGTTGTCGTGCTACTTTCCTTGTGGACAGCATGATGAGGTAAGTTGAACGTTGGTTCCATAGTAGCATTGCACTCTGACCTTGAGCTGGAATGAGGTGCAGGCAACAGCTTCATGTGGCCAAGCCTTGATACTCCTCCATAAACCATACAAAATTTTCTCGAAGATCTTCGTCCTTGCAGAATTTCCTTTCCAGATGCTGTTCTTGGCACCAATGATGGATTCACCCAATGAGGCGTGGTCTGTCCTTCGAGGCAAACTCACAACGAAACGTCCTGTTTATCTTCAATAGTAATTAATTAGCCCTAAGAAAGCCTTTTGTTGAGTTATGTCTTTAAGATTGGGGGCACTTACAATTGCCTCCACTTTATTTTCAGACGGATATACACCCCCCCCCCCTCATAAAGTTTTAAAACCTAAAAATTATATTTCACTTTGCAAAAAATTACCTTTACTTTCTTTAACTGCTAAGCCACCTTCTTGTAGTATCCCTGACACTACTTCTAATCTTTCCATGTGCTCTTTATCATCCCTACCGATAATCAAAATATCATCAAGATAGCAAACTACTCCTTCAATGCCATGTAACACTTTTTCCATTTCCCTTTGAAATAGGTCTGGTGCCGATGCCACACCATAAGGTAAGCGATTATATTGAATCAATCCTCTTAAAGCATTTAACAAACTATCTATTTTAGGACTCGGGTAGTGATCTATCTTTAAAATAGGATTAATAGTAGTTTTATAATCACCACAAATTCAAATGGTTCCGTCAGGTTTAGAAATAGGTACAATAAGTGTAACCCAATCGCTACTCTCCACCAGTGACCAAATACCTTCCTGTATTAATCTCTCTAATTATGCATCTACTTTATCATTCATAGCATAAGGTAAGAATCTAGGCCTAAAATATACCAGTACGTTTAAGTCTTTTAACTGCAATGTAAACTTACACTTAGTATAAAGTCCCAATTTACCATAATAAACCTTATATAATATTTTTGAATGATTGACATGATTTCCTCTTGCTCTGAAAATTGATAACATGATTTGTTTCCTAACACACTTGTGTTTACTTGAATTGGAGTGACCAGCTCGAACAACCATTTTATACTCATAATCGGCTGGCCTCCTTTTGCAATTATAAAAAATTCCCAAGTTTTACTTAAACCCTTAAATTCTACTTTGACATGTATGAACCCTATGGGTATAATAACCTCTCCTGTATAACTTACAAAACTCATTTATGTACTATTTAATGTGCAATCTTTAATTGTACTATTGTACTCTTTGATAGATATCGTTGACACTTCAGAACCTGTGTCCACTTCAAACATGACCTCGTTATTATTTACCCAAACCTTCCGCAAAATAGGTTGATTTTATTACTATCAGCGTATCTATCCATTTTTGTACCTACTGTTCCCAATGTAAACAAAGATCACTATCAGAATTGTCTATAGGTCTACCCTCAGGATTATCCTCGTGTACCCTATGCACATTTCCTACATACTTGCCATGTGGTTTGGAGCTACTGACGGTCTCATATTGTTATATTGGGGATGTGTACTCACCTCTGACATTTATTTTTAATTTTTATACACACTTAAAAATGACCACGTTTGCCACAATTTTTACAACTAAAAGAGCTGTATCGACACTGGGCAGACACACGGTTGGGTTTCCTACATCAATAACACCTTAATGATCTTGCTTTGTTTTTATCTTATGTTTGTAATTTGTCAGAAGGCATCTCCCCGTTCCTGTTGTATTCTTGTTTTCCTTTTACATAGTTGATTGAACGCTGACTAGACGTAGACCTTGTAGCAAGTTCCTCTACATCTTTCATTGCTACTTCCAATGATACTGGTAGCTGCACTGCTCTGTTGCTCAACTCCAGTTCATTAAAAGTTTTCTCTTGATTATATCGTTTCTTACACCCCATACTAGATGATCCCGTAAACTCATTTCAAGTTTAATATCAAAAACATCATTTTGTTGCACCCTCTCTGAGTCCTCTTACTACCCGACCATTGAAAATTATAAAAGGTAAAGAGTGAATCTAAGGAACAAGTTACAGGGAAATTATTAGAAATATTTAAAAGCAACGATATTAGAAGTTCATTCATATTAATAACTAGAGCGTAGATAACAGTACTTAGTCTCATTATATCTTAATGAGATATGTTGGAAATTAAACTCGAAGACAACAACATTATGCCGCAGGTATATTTACAGAACAGAAACTTGAAATCCAATCATTATCCTGACGGTCTATATGAGACAACAACATTACGTTTGAAATTATATACGGTAAGATATTATAAGGGCCTAATGGGCACCTTCAGATGGTTACAAAAGCTTCATTATTTACAGAAAACCAAGATATAAAATACGTTACTTTAACTTAGAAACATTATGTACGGGAATTACATAACGCGAGGGTTTGACTAACACACAATAGTCAATCTGATCCTGACTCAGACTGGGAATCAAAACAATAAAGTCATCGGTAAACAATACTTCAAAAGTCCTAAAGGGACATACAAATAAAAAGATGTTTGGATCAGCGATAGATAATAAAGCCATTGATACCCCAAAAAGGCAAAGTTAAATAGTTACATTACTTTACGATAACTCTAAAGCAAACTAATTAAGAGATGTTACCTCAATGATTAGAAAACATTAATACAATATCCACAATCTCAAACATATTAACTTTAACTCGTAAAAAATTAAGTCATCTTTTAAGAGTGGATATTTATGAGAATGAATATTACAAGAAAAGACTCTAGCGCCCAGGTGGCGATATACCAAATGTAGAATATCAATTTAAATAGCACGACCATAATAAGATATTGAGTTTGAGAAACAGAAGATTAAAGATTTTCTATACAAAATTATTAGAGTAGAAAATAAATTTAGAGTCCTTAACAAAAATCGCCATAGTTACGATATTGATACATAATACAAGTTTTATCCAGCCATTGTCCTGGTCGATGACAATGGTCCGTCGTCCATCACAGATGGAAAGATAGTCAATTTTGGCCGTACGGCTGTTGCCCGACATAGAACATCTGACTTGACAGTTATGCCACGCCAGGTTGTCTATGAAAGGGCTGATTTTTTGTTTGAGTACCGAGTCACTGTCGTGACTCTTAACCTCGTGAATGAACTTATATACCTATGAAATGAATCAGATGAAATGAGGCTGTAAAAGAATTACAAGTATTAGTAATTTATAAGCTGTAAGAGAATTACACGTGTATTAGAAAATGACCCTTTGAGGTGCAATTTTGTGATTGTGTTGGGTCGTGGGAATTTGGGAGGATTTTCTTTTCTTGGGATGTGGAAGGTGTGTTTAAGGTATGATGGTGAGTTGTGAGTGATTGCACTGGGTCTCGGGAATTGGGGAGGATTTTTTTATTTCTTGGGATGTGGGGATGTGTGATTAAGGTATGATGGTGAGTTGTAAGTGGTTAGTGAGTGATTGTGCTGGGTCGTGGGAATTTGGGAGGATTTTCTTTTCTTGGGATGTGGGAAGGTGTGTTTAAGGTATGATGGTGAGTTGTGAGTGATTTAGTGAGTGATTTAGTGAGTGATTGTGTTGGTCACGGGAATTGGGGAGGATTTTCTTTTCTTGGGATGTGGGTAGGTGTGTTTAAGGTATGATGGTGAGTTGTGAGTGATTTGTGAGTCGATTTCCGGGAGGTGGATCGAATGGTTTAGCTTGACTGTAGGGAATAGGTTTGGCGCGGATGGTTACATATCCATTCCCCATCTGGGGCCGACAGTGGCGCCAGCGTTATTCTCTGGCTAGAAGTTTGACCTAGTCGGTTATCCCAGTGGAGTCCGGCGGTGGCAAAGGTTATAAGGAGTTGCTTGTTGGGGTAGGATTTTCTTTTCTTGGGATTAGGAGTAAGGTGGATACATTTCCATTCCCCATCTGGGGCCGCCCCCGGCGCCAGCGTTATTCTCTGGCTAGTAGACAACCTAGGCGGTTATCCCAGTGGCGTCCGGCCGTGACTAAGGTAGTAGTGGCATGAAATGTGCGATTGGTGAAGGTGGTCTAAGTCGGGAGGCTGCTCATCTACGCCAGCCTGGGTCGTTTTCGGTGTCGTGGTTCAGTCGGGTCGTACTGTCCAAATCCTCTAACTAGTTCGTTCTCGTGTGTTTCAGTCTGTTCGTAGAATTTCTTATTTCTGTCCTGGTATATTTCTTGTAGTTGGCGGCAGTTTGTCATCATGTGTATGTCAGCATTTCTAGTGTATCTGTCTGCCCTGTGAGTATCCTTAGTATTTTGTTTTGTACTGTCTGAAGTTTGCGAGTGTGTGATTTGGCGGCATAGCTCCATTCTACACAATTATAAAGAATGATAGGTTGAATTATCTGCTTGTATAGTAGTAATTTAGTGGGAATTGAGAGCTGCCCTCCTCTGAACAGTGAGTACAATTGTATGAATCTACCCATTGCTTTTTTTTTGTCTTATCTATATGGCTCCTCCAGGTGAGTTTGCTATCTATTGTGATCCCAAGGTACTTGACTTCGTCTTGGAGTGGGATCTCTGTGTCAAATAGGGTAAGTGGAGCGGGAAGCGGTTTCCTACCTTTGGCTAAAATTACGGCTGCTGATTTGGTGGGGTTTACTTTAATTCTCCAGTTTGAGAGCTAGTCCTGGAGGAGGAGGAGGTATCGTTGCATAGCTAGTGATGCGTATGTTTATGTTTCTATTAGCTACATATAGCATGGTGTCGTCGACGAAAAGTCTAACCTGAACATGATCGTGAGTGGGAACGTATGCTACATAAATGTTGTATAGGTATGGTGCTAGAGTTGAACCCTGTGGTACCCCTGCTTTAATAGTGTGTGTCTGCGATCTCTTGCCGTTCATAACCACCTGGAAGTACGCCGTCTGAGGAAGCTGGCTATCAAGAGGATTAACCATTTGGGGTAATTGAATTTTATTAGTTTCTGTATAAGTCCAAGATGCCAAACCTTGTCAAAAGCTTTTTCTACGTCTAGGAAGATCGCTATTACATATTTCTTTTCTCTAAATGCGGCAGTTACGTCTTCTACTATGTTTAATGCGGGATGTGTGGTGGAATGGTGGCGTCTAAATCCAAATTGAAGGTTTGGGATAACTCCTAGTCTATTGATTAGTGCTTTTAATCTTTTGAGAATTAGTCTCTCATATACTTTGCTCAGGGTCACAAGTAGGTTGATAGGTCTTCTGTTCTGAGGGAACATCGGGTCTTTGCCAGGTTTGGGGATTGTTATTACTCTAGCCAGCTTCCAGTCAGTCGGGAAGTAGCAGAGCGTCAGTAGTGCGTTTAGTAGTGCAAGTAGCGCTATTACCGCTCTCTCTGGTATTTGTTTTAAGTATCTCGTTGGTGATGCGGTCGTGTCCTGGCGCCTTCCTTCTAGGAAGGTACTTTATAGTTGTTTTGAGTTCATCCAGAGTAATTATCTCTGCGCTGGTGTCATTTGGCCCTTCTAGATAGTCCCTGACTGTTCTAGTCGCGTCTCTGGTAAAGTCGTAGTCTTGGTTTGAATTGTTTTTCTAAAACCTCGGCTATGGCTTCAGCCATCTCTGTGCTTTCGTAGACCATGCCGTTTTCCCCATGAATGGCTGGTACAGTCCTGTTTCTGGTGGCCCCCCTGAGTTGTCGTGTTACTTTCCACAACTTGTCTGTGTCTAGTGCAGCCTCTGTGACGTAAGTGTCCCATCTGTCTTTTCTGATGTCTTTGACTCTCCTCCTAACCATTGCTCTGAGTCGGTTGTAGCTTATTTCTGTGTTGTGGGGTTCTGTAGGTCTGCCAGTCTCTCCTCGCTTCCTTTTTCCGGGCTATGAGGAAGTCTAAGTCTGGGTGTTGTTGTCGGAGGTCGTGTTGTATGGGGTTCCTGGTGGTATTTATTCTGTAGGCTTCCTTACTGTGGTCGTGTATAGTCGTAGTGAAGCGTCCGCCTGTTCTATTGTATCTATATTTTGGACATCAGGTATATTATCCTCTAGTGTCCTCCTAAACTCGTCCCAGTTACAAGTTTCTATTGTTTGTTTGAGTCCCCTTATCAATAGGTTGGTGTTAGTTTTAACTTCACACAATATAGGATTGTGGTCAGAATCCAGTTCATTTAGTACCGTCATGTCCTCCGTGGTTACACCAATGTTGGTCAGTGCCACGTCAATGACGTCTGGTCTGTTTAGATAGTTCGAGGGATAAAATGTGGCTCGTCTGGGGCAACAGCTACATAGTCGTGTGCGTCGACGTGGTCTGCTAATATTCGTCCGTTCCCGTGGTTAGTCGGCTGTGCCAAATGGTGTTTTTTGAATTAAGATCGCCCCCCAAAAACAGTTTGTTGAAGTCTGTGATCACGTCTAAGTCTTGTGGTAGTAGCGTCTTAGTCGGGGGTCTGTATATGGCCGCGAATCGGACACTCCCGCCGCTAGTGTTTACATTTATTGCGGTAGCTTCTAAATTTTGGAGATTTTGTAATTGATGAGGGTAATGAGGTAGGTGGTCATTTATAAGGATGGCTGTACCCCCTCCCTGGCCTTGGTTTCTATCGTTTCTATATATATTGTAGCCAAAAAGAGAGATTTTTTTTCTGGCTTTAAATGAGTCTCGTTTATTAGGGCAATATCAATAGAGTAAGTTTTAAGTACATCTTCTAGTTCCTTTGCTTGCGTGAGTATCCCATTCGCGTTCCATATAAAAACCCGAAGTATGTCTTTAGTCGCCGTCTCGTTTGCGTTAGTCATAGTCGGTCGAGAAGTATTCAGTCACTCCCTCCAGTAATATCATCAACTTTTCAGTCTTGTCGGTCGCCTCTCTGAGTCTAGTGAGCTATGGTTTGAAGTGTGCCAGTATCTTGAATATGTTTAGGTCCTTGAGTAGGTTGATGAAATCCTTTATGTCTGAGAGTGGGGAAGTGGAGTTTTCTTGTTTAGGGCGTCTGTTGCGTCCCATCGTGACATCGGTATAGGTACGGTAAATTGTTGCGGCCTCTGCTGTTTGCTTAGCTGATGGGCCGGGGGTTGGTTGAAAGGTCGGGGGGACGTTTTGACGGGTGCGTGGGATAGGAGGGTAATTTTCTGTGTAGGTGGGGGCGCCGTCTTAGTGGGTCGAGCTGTTGTGTGTTCAGTTTGTTAGTCCTGGCTTCCAACAGTTGCACGTATACAGGGCATTTACTGTAGTTGGCCGTGTGTGGGCCCTTGCAATTAATGCATCTGGCCGGTGTTGTGTTGTCCTTTTTGGGGCAGTTGGGGGTGAGGTGTCCTCCGAGACACTTCACGCATCTGGGCATGTTTAAACAATTGTTCTTTGTATGTCCATGTCGCTGACACTTGTGACATTGCACAATCGTGTTTCTGGGAGGGATGTAGTGTTCTAATCTAACTTTAGTCTGGTTGAGGTATTTAACTCCGAAGATGGTGGTGTGGGCTTCTGTCTTTTTTAGTGTGATCAAGAATGTAGGAAGAAGTGTCACAGTCTGTGTGGTATTTGTCCCTTCTGCCTTCCTGCTAAACTGTCGCACGTCCGTCACTGCGTATCCTAAGTCTATCAGTTCGGTTTTGATGTCTGTTGGGTCCATGTTTGGTGGCAGCTCCTTTATGACTACCTTCAACGGTTTGTCTCGAGGAAGTGAGTATGTGTAGAACTCCTGGTTTATTTCTTTCAGGAGGGTTTGAATAAGTTGGAAGTCGTGTGCTGAGGTAGTTTGGATCTTTAGTCCGTCTTTGATGTAGCTCACAGCCGTGGTGGTTTCAGTGTTTTTTGCAATCTCTGTAATTTTCTTGTAGTTGTGGATCCCTACGGTGACGATCGGTGGAAGTCTCTCCTTCTTGTTGGTGTCTGCTTGTGTTGAGGGTGTGTCGTTGTTTGTTTTGGTCTCGGTGTTGAGGGGCTCGTATTTATTGTCGACAGTCGTGATGGGTTTTTTTGGTATGCGCCGTGTTTGTGTTCTTGCATTTCCTCTTTCTCCTGAGTTTGTCTACAAGCATGAATGAGCCATTTCCGTTCGTGGTTGGTTTCCATGTCCGATGAGTGGAAGTTGGTTTCAGAGTTGGAGAAGTTTGGGTTTCTGTTGGTCCTGGCATGATAAACACTGGTCCAGTTTCAGTTGGTTTTGTGGCGGCCATTTCGCTCGGCACTGAAAAGGGCAGGCTAGTGGCCAGTGTGGGAGGACTAATGTGCCCTCCTCTGTGCAGTGGGGGTGGGCTTGTTATGTTGAGTGGTGTCCCGAGGACAGACACCGACTGCGAGGTATTGCTTCGCAGCCGGTCCCGCTTTACGCTCTACTGTAGCTTGTTGTCACCGTTAGGATTCCCGCTACAGTAATTAGCACCGCCACGTCGGTCCGAGTTTAGTTGAGTGATAGTGCAGGATTCCGGTGGATGTATCGTCTGACAATTCGCTCAAGCTCGAGGTTGACACCTGGAGCGCATAAAGGGAGGTAGCAATTTTGGCTTACATGTTTAGCCATTATTTAGGAGTTTCGTTGCATGAAAGGGGGGTGGGAACACAGAAACACACGCTAGGTGACGTCAACGATGTCTTCAAACAGTCACTTAAGCCTTTGTTTATTACTGTTCCATCGGAATATCAGCTAGTTTCTCCAATCATCCGATGTTTTATTGGTACTTCTTCCAACCACAAGAGGTCAGGTACGTAGTTATCCCTTGTTGCCATCGAAGTTACACAGCTCATTAATCGCCAGTTGAAAACGGAGTGTCGGGACATCTAGTTGACGCGTCGTATCTCGCTTGACCCACTCGTCGTTTTTAGTACGCCCGGTGTAGGCCAGCCTTGCAGGTTACTAGTGTAAGCAGAATCATATGGTAAGTACACGAAACAAACTATTAGCATAGAATTGGATTTGGTAGTGAAATTTATTGTCCAGCATTATTTCATCATGTCTTATTAACCTACATGAACTACAACAGAGAAAATTACTATTGTAGGGATCCTAATAGAGTTGTATTTATTGGAGCGGGTAGTATGATTTACTGCGATACAAGCGCTTACGTCATCATGGGGTAGGGTCGTATTGTAACATTTTACAACGTAATGTTACAATTTTATTGGCAGCTTTTCTTTAATTTGGCGAAGTAATTAACTATACATCACTCCTTCTTCTTGAACTCGTTTCTTTCAATCTATAACGTTTTTAATAACAGACGGCTTAGGTTGTAAGTGGTTAGATATCAGCCCTACCAATTCAGGAAACACTTTAGTGGACAGCAGATATGGTATACATAAATCACGGACAAGTTCATAACCTTTATTACCTATTAATATTAGTAAAATGGGTACTTTCTTTAATTCCGTCACATCATTTGCAATAAAACACCGCTCCAAACTCTTAATCTGTATTTTCCAGTCCTCATTTAGCCGAAACTCCGAAATTTTACCAATTGTTCCGGAAACAATTAAATTTGTATTGTTATCCATTTTGATGACTTCAGTTATGCTCTAACACTGTTTAAAGCCCTGACACAGACTCCGTATCCGTAGGTCCATGGTCCGTAAGTCCTTACTCCGTAGAATTTGCCCAACTTTAACTTCCTACGAACTCGTTTATACGGACTACCAATCACAGCCGAGTAAATATGCGCATGCGCCTTGAAATAAAGAAAGAATAGCTGTGATAGAATCCGTTGCTATGGAAACATATAAAAAATGAAAATATGGCTACACGCGGACCTATTTCAGAAACATTTTTCTAAAAATCTAAACACCCGGGAAGAGCGGCTTTTAGGAAAGTGTTTTCTGAGAAGTACCAAGTTCTCATAAATATTGGCTTTGCTTTTGTATGTTCAACACCCCTATTATTTGGTTTATACTCCATTTACTAGCGTCATTTAATTTTTTGTTATTGATAAATTATGGATACTAGTGATTTTTCATCCAAAATATTAGTAGACCTACACTGTTTAGCATTTTAGGGCTATTGCAAACACTTATTATTTTAAGTTTGATAGTTAGAATAAAGTTATAAATATATTTCTTGTGATCGTTCTTAACATATATTTTAATATAAATACTGGAAGTTTTCTCAACAAAGTTGTTTTTGGTTTCTTTGATCCGCTGACTGCTTGACGCACGCTCCGTGCTGTAGACTATGGCTGTATCCGAATAGTCTACTTATGCGGCGTCGCGTTGGCTCGTGGCGTTGATGGCTGCATTGGCGATCACGTGACCAAGTGTAGATCTGTCCGAATAGTCGCGGACTAGACCGATGCGGTCTTATTGAGGTCTTGGTAACCATGGATACAAAAGCTACCAGCCATGTGGTTTTCTTGCGGCGTTGGTGCGGTGTTTGACTGGCAATTGTTTTAGTATTATCGTTTCGTCTGCTTGAGACCGACTTACACAAATATTTCGTTTTCATTAGAGCTAATAGATGGCTTTTACATAGTTTCAAAATTATTCGGTAGGAAGTAGCACTGCGGGCCCAAGTGTGTTGCTGTTCAAGTAGTTTGATGCAGTCTTCACTATGAAAACCGCGAGAAGTGTAAAATTATAAAGACTGCATCAAGTCTTCATCAAGTCAAGTGTACTTGATATTCTAATACAGCCTATTTTCTTTAGAGTTTTTTGATTGGATGAAGTCTCTTACTGTCTCATCGGTTGAAACGGTTACATGATTATGGATATTGAGACTGTAATCGCGAGTAGAATTTCTTATGGACCAGGAGCACGGAGTACGGACCACGGACCTACGGATACGGAGTCTGTGTCTGGGCCTTTACTCCCCTTGATTTTTTTTTATTGTTACATACGGAAAATGATGTCCATTCTTCCACCACGCTCACAATACTCGATATATGTATGCCTAGGACTATTAAGGGCAATATGTTAGTAGTGTTATTGGCGACCTGGCCCACTCGATGATTAGTATTGTGATTTTCCCCTCCTCCTGCCCCCTCTCCTTCCTCCCCCTCCTCCTGCCCTCTCCCATACACCCCCTGACCTGGCTTACCCCACCCCCTGACCTACTTTCCTCTGATTGGCTGTTATTTCCCCCCTACCTCCAGCCGTCCAACCACGTACATGTTGGGGAATAATTATCGTTAATTGATTATTGTTAATTAGGAGTGTCAAGGCGGACGTGTTGGTTCTTGCTTAATTTGTAGGTGTTTTTTTATTCATCGATAAGGGCGGCGGACGTGTTGGTTCTTGCTTAATTGTGAATAATTATTGTTAATTAGGAGTGTCACGGCGGCCTTTTGGTTGGAGTTGGGCGTTCCTCACGCCATGGCTGGAGACCCTTCTCTATCAAAGGTAGGATGGGGGGTGTTGGAGTTTTTATTCATGGCTGCCGAGGTGCTGCGACCTTCTCTATCAAGCTTCAGTCGTGTAATGCCAATTTCTCCTTCACTCCGCTGTTGGTTTTTCCCCCCTCCAACCCCTCCCCCCTACAGGCTGCAAAAAACCAGTTGATTCTTGCTTAGAGACAAGTTGAGACAAGAATAGCAGGTGTGTGTGCAACCCTTTCCCGCAGCTTCCACTTCCCCCTCCTGGCACAGGTTGGTGGGCAGACAATGCGTGTGTAGCCAAGAATAGATATTGAGGTCATCGGGGCATCAGGTTGCCTGGCAGACGCGTCAGGACAAGAATATATCATGAGCGCAGGTGTGTGTTCAACCCTTTCCCCCTCAGCTTTCACTTCCGGAATTCACCCCACAGAGCTGAAATCTGATAATTGCCACATCCCGCAAATAGGGGACACATGAATCACTGTCAGCCCCCACAGAGCCTTCATGAACAAAGGGAGTCGCTGCCCTCGTCATAAAAACTTCCCAACGTGCTATTGCCTTTCTTCCTTGAAGGCCGTTACAAACACTTTGTAAATAACTAGGGGGAAAGCTAAAAAAAAAAAAAAAATAAGTGTTTTACAAACTCTGGCTCTACAAGTTTAGAAAAAAGCGTATTAATTAACTTAATTTTGTTTTGAAATCGCTGAAAGTATCGGTAACTGTTGTGTGTTTATTGAATGCAAAATAAAAGCGGTTCGGAGTTTATTTCACGTCTATTAATTAATTTAGTTTTGAAATACTAGAATAACTCATACGTCAAGTCTGCAACTTTCACAATAGTAGCGTGTTATCAATTTTAGAAGCAAAATATTTTCCATCTATACAAGCTAGTGGCTCGGAGTTGTCTCCATGCAAATGCGGGTTAACTTCCTCTAAATCAGCCATCTCAAGATGAAAACAAACCTATCTTAATTTTGTTTTGAAATCGCCGAAAATCAATTTCCCCCCACAGACATCGAACCCAGGACCTTATGAAACGCCATTTTAACGGGGTATTTCTTGCAAGTACAAAATAGCGTGTTCATCAATCGACCAATGTTCGAATCTCGGACGTGCGAACCAGGGTTTTTTTTCCACGCAAATGCGGGTTAACTTCCTCTAAATCAACCTTCCCAAGATGAAATAAAAACACCTATATTAGATATAAAACTAAACTAATCATATCTCCTAGGAAAACGTCTATTATTTATAAAACTAAAAGTGTTCACGCCTAATAGAAAAAAAACACCTCTATTAAGGATGAAAACAGAAATAAAATGCTTTCAATAATTAAAAAAACACTAAAACTTACTACATTGGCCTTCAAAGTAATTATAATTCTTTCAAAGGCTGTAGATTTTTTTTTATATGTCTATCACGAATCCGTCATTTTGGTCTCAGTATATACTTCCCAGTACACACCGAATATTACTTCATGCAACTCCCAAATAGACGAACGAAGCATTCCAAAACTCATTGTCAATTCGTTCTCGTCCTGCCCCTAACCAGCCACAAAGGATAAATGAAGGACGGTTTATGGCCGTCGTAAACAGCAAGATTCGCCAACCCCGCTGTTTCGTTACAGGGTGTTTGGAAAATAAGTAAATGTATGAGTTTGAGAGACTATAATAATAATAATATATTATTAGCACCGCCTCTTACTACCCGTTCGGGTTATACGCTTTAAGTACTAATTACATTAAAGGATTTAGGAATTAGAGGAAGTGAACCCGCATTTGTGTGGAGGGAGAGTGGAAAACCACCCCCAGTTCACCCGACTGAGATTCGAGGGCAATGAAGAATAATTATTGAAAAAATTTATAGCTTGAATTAAAAAATAATAGAAGGGCTAGAGGAAATATTGACACAAGACTCAATAGCTCACGTAAACTTTTGGAATAGTTTGAGCCCAACCAATATATTAAAAAATTCTAACACCAAAATCTTGTATCCGCGTAGTAAGGAGGTTATTAAAATAAATTAAATATTTAGTATTACATCAAGAGAGACGCGTTGTTACATTATTGTGGACCCAATCCACTTTGAGGATGAGGAGGAAAAATACAATATCCATAACAGTTTTAAATTTGTATTATAAGCTCGGTAATGCCACTTAAAAAGTTAAAAAAATAAACAGTATAATAATTGCTCATTAGAAACTTGAACATTAAACAGGACCTTTGCAATGAAACCCATCTATCGGAGAGAGTTGGACACAAATATTAATCTCAAAGGAATGTATGACTATGTTTGATAATGAAAATAGATTTGGTGCTAGTAAGCACTTACACCCCCTTTATTTTGTGACAGAGGCAGTTTCCAGTTAAACTGGCGTTATCGATTTGTATCAAAAAGTCTCTAGGTCAAACCTTGGCTAGGAATGGTATTTATTTGCCCAAACCCTATTTTAGAAATTATTAATTGTGTCTTTGTCTGGGTTGCACAGCGCAACACCCAAGTCTTAGTGTAGCTGAAGGATAATAACCAGGGACACTAATATCGAAAAGTACTACAGTATTCACAAAAAACTTTGTTAATAAATACATTTTAGATTTATTTAGTAAAAATTGAATGCTTTATTTTGCTATCACTTTTATCCACTCTTAGTTAATATTTATAACTGACAGAAAAATATTACTTTTTCTGCCAGCTAGCAGGTACCCGTCTTAACGAGCGTTATCAAAACAATTGAGTGGTTTATACGTGCATCAAGCATCAGATAAAATTAGTGCGACGTAGATTCATGATGTGATTTTAGCTATGTAGTTCAAAAATTTTTAAATTTAATTTATTTAATTATCTTACTAATTATAAAGTTAAAAATTTAAAAAAATTATAACTGATAAGTTTATTACGAAATATTTAAAAGTGAGAATTAAAATACGGCAAAATTATTTACAGCTAGGACAGAGAAAAAAACGCATAGATATTTAAAAAAAAGTTAGACTTAGGACCAAAACAGTTTAGTAAAGATTAAAAGATGTCAATTATTGAGGGCGAAGCAGCGATAGGTAAAAAGCTAGTTACTAATAACTTACACCTAGTAACGTTTACTGACTATTGACGAACAGAAGCAGCCACGTCCATCCGAGTCGATGGATAGAAGCCGAGTGAAAAAAATAAGTCTCTGCGCATGCGCCGAGCCCCTTATTGTATTTAGACCGGCAAGCCCCTTTGAGCTGGTTATAAATACAGCTCAAATCATCACAATCGTCATTTAAATTTGTAATTGAGTGCCGTAACCACCAAGATGAGCTTCGAGTCGCTATAAAACTATATACAATCAGGTATGTTTTTTAAAAATCGTTTAGTATATTTTAATGGATTTTTTTGCTTAATACATCTGTGGCGTACAATGGTGTTATTTTTTTTGCTAGTTGATGAGCCCCCGATGGTTGCCATGGCGGAACAACCTCAGGATACCAATAATTTAGACCAATTGCAGATCTTTGGAGAAAATTGCGTGTGCGTTGCGGACGAGCAATGCTCTATGGGTAATTTAACAGTCTACGATATATATTAGAGACGTGTCGGTGCTTTTTTTCCCCACTCACCCCCTAAATGCTAATTAATATGTATTTATTTTAATTTCAGACTACTGGGACCCACAGGGATTGGATGACGGACTGTCTGCCAGCGTCGCGATGTCCCAGCCAGAGGCAACCCGGGCGGCCGCAAGTCCTCTGCCGTTCCCGAGGGGCCTAACCACACCCCCGGGCATCTTCTCGCCGCCTCCCCTAACGCCTGAGGAACACAGTGTCGCGGGAAATGCTCCCCCGTCTGTTTGGGCAGATTTGGACGCCCTCGACCAGCTGCTATGTAAGTACATGCTACATGTAGCCACTAGTTTGAAAATAGTCTATGTGTATTTCTCGCGCGCGCGCACAAACGCCATTATATCATCCCGAGATCGAATTGTATTAGTATACACTTAAAAACCTTTATTCTTCTATTTTTACCGGCTTGTGTTAAGACATCGTAAGAGAGAGAGAGAGAGAGAGAGAGAAAAAACCCAACCGAGTGCCTCTCAGCCAATATTAACAGGCTCTTTCTCTATCTCTCTCTCTCCCTCTTGTTTGGTTTCTTTGCTCTCAAGGGCCATTTATAACCTAGAGAAATCAGCCCAAATGTCTCCAATCCGTTATTAACGATCTAAGTTGGCCGTTTTTAGGAGCACAGTGACTATATTCCATTCATGATAGGTTTTTTACCTGGATGACAGTTCAAAAATCACATGTTTATGTTTTGGGTTGCTGGCACTTGTTTCACAGTTTTGTTAAAAATGTAAAGATCTTTACTACCTGTTGTTATAGATTACATTTAAAATAACGTAAACTTAAGTTTTCTCATAATATTTCATTTCTTTTTTTGTCCGACTCGAAACAATATTTTAAAAGTACTTATTTTTAATTTTTGAACGTTACTGATTTTGTGTAATATAATGCCATTTTGCGGCTATGTTCGTCAGAAGTTTTTTTGTGAAAGCGGTGTTAATATTTTTAAGGGGGAATAAAACGATAAATAAACTTTGTGTCCTACCTCAACGGATTAAAATTATAATATTCAGCGGGATTTTTTTTATTTATTAATTAGAGATAGGTCCAGGGTTTGATTCCAGGGCATTGGCGAAAATGCGTGTTTAATCTTTCATAGTGCTAAAATAAGTCCCGCGTTCGATTCCCCTGCAGATTTAGCCCTGCATGGGGATAGATTAAATGCCTTGGACTGTATTTTACTACACACACACATTGCGAAGGATCCCTGGCTCGATTCCCTGTATGCTTAACAGTCATGGACTGTGTATTTATTAAACACTGGTGAAAGGGCCGAACTCGATTCCCTGTATGTTTAACAGTCATGGACTGTGTATTATTAAACAATGATGAAAGGCCGACTCAATTCCCTGTTTGTTTAACAGTCATGACTGTGTATTTATTAAACACTGTTAAAGGACCTGGTTCGATTCCCTGTATGTTTAACAGTCATGGACTGTGTATTTATTAAACATATGTGAAAGGGCCGGGTTCGGTTCCCTGCAAATTCAGCCCTTCATAGCAATAGATTAACACTCATGGACTGTGATTTATTACTCTTGCGACCCTTCATAGCAATAGATTAACACCATGGACTGTGTATGTATTACACTCTTGCGACCCTTCATAGCAATAGATTAACACCCATGGACTGTGTATGTATTACACTCTTGCGAAGGGGCCGGGTTCGATTCCTTGTAGGTTTAACCCTTCATAGAGTTAGATTAACTTACATGTTATATTTTAACGCGTGTGTGTGTGTGTTATAGGGCAACTGGAGGAAGGAAATTGCAAACACCACCCCCCTCACACCACCAGCAGCTATGGGACCCTCCACCCAGACGTACCCGCAGCGCCCCAGCGCCCGAAGACGGGGTTCGAGCCCCGGTTTCCCCGCAGGCCGGAACAGCTTCACCCCTGCTTCTACGCCAGGGAGACGGGGTTCAAGCCCCGGTTGCGGCATGGCAGACAGGGAGCGTGGAGGCGACTACTGCAGGACCATTTTCAGCCCCGCGACCAGGAATTAGTGGCCCGGGAAATCAGGTAGGTGGAACATTGCAAAATGGCGTCCCTCTCCTCATCGTTGAAGAGAGGATTAAACAATTCAGGCGTTTCTTTTATACTGGTAGAGAAATTACAGTACAACTTGGTGCACCAGCAAGCGATCGTGACGCATTAAGCTGGCTTGAAGAACAAATTACTAATTTGCTCCATCGGCTGCAGGACCATGGCGTTAGCGCCGATGATCACGTAGGCTTACTTTTGAGTAGCACTGACTCTACGTTGAGCCCTGTGTATGTCTCATTTAGGCGAGCAGACCAGCTAGACGCTAGAGCAGTGCTTGATAACGTAAGTCGCGTGTTGCAGAGTAATACTTTGTTTTTGAGTACTGCACCCTTGTACGTTAAACTCTGCCACTTTAAGGAGCCTCGCGGGAGTGCACGTTATTGTGATAAACTCTCTCCCGCTAGCACATATAGTCGTAAAAACCAAGGGATCATTACGATTCAAAATGGCGACACCCTTTGCCTTGCCCGTGCATTGGTTGTCGCCAAAGCTATATGTGACAATAAAAAAGAACCAGGATGTATGGACATGAACACCATTAAACAGATTAAACAGGGTCGTATCATTCAAAAATACAAAGCAGAAGATTTATGCCGTGATGCCCGTGTGAATCTTTTGAAAGGTGGTGGAATCACTGAACTGAAACAATTTCAAGCATACCTCTCCGAATACAAAATCACAGTGTTTCGGGAACGTCAGGGGAGACAGGTCCTATATGAGGGACCTACTCCCTCCGAACATTCCTTTAAGGGCTACCTTGATTTGTATTTTCACGACGACAAGCAAAACCATTTTGACGTCATAACATCCTTGACAGCCGCATTTAAGTACTCGTACTTTTGCCGTGAGTGTCGTGTGCCATTCAGTAATAAGAATGCGCACAAGTGTGAATCCGCGTGCAAAAAGTGCCACGCTAAAGCGGTTTGTAGCGGAGGCCGAACTGTGCTCTGTAAAGACTGGGGGCGTTGGTTCACAAACCAGACGTGCTTTGATAACCATAAACGTCCCGGTTTTTGCAGAGGTCACAGATCGGTCTGTGATGTCAAAAAGGTTTGCGAGGTATGCGGGCAATATTTCAGTTTGTAAAAATCAAATTATTCACATAGGTGTTATGAGACTTTTTGTAGAGTATGCGAGACCCATCGTCCTTTTGGTCATTTCTGTTATATGAAGCAGGCCCCGTCAAAGCCGTCACTGGAAAAGAGTAATTTCATGTTTGTATTCTATGATTTTGAATGCAGACAAGAAACGCCTCTTCAAGTAGCGGCCGGCACGTACTTGCACGAACCTAACCTCTGTGTCGTGCAATCGTGTTGTAAGGCCTCTGTTCATATAGATGCAAATGACTATCATTGCACCGACTGTGGGGGCGATAGGACTCGCATATTCAAGGGTGATACCACAATGGCCCAATTTTTTAAATTTATAGAACAAATTAAAGCTTCAAAATTTAAGGATATCACCCTCCTCGGCCAAAACGCGAAATCCTATGATGGAAATTTTATTTTAAAGTATATGATGGAGGTTAAAAAATGGACTCCAGAACTTATAATGAACGGTGGGAAAATCATGTTCATGCGTTACGGTCCGCTCCACTTTATTGACTCGCTGAACTCTCTCCCAATGTCGCTGTCCAAATTGCCCAAAACTTTCGGCTTGGACGAGTCTTTGGCCAAGGGACATTTCCCCCATTTTTTCAATAAAAAAGAAAACGCGGGGTATAGGGGTCCCTTGCCGCCAAAGGAGGACTACGGCATCGGCGAGATGTCAGTTGAGGGAAAGGAGCACTTTGAGAAGTGGTATGACGCGTTGGTCCAAGAAAATTATGTCTTTGATTTTAAACGTGAGTTGGAACTGTATTGTGTGAAAGATGTAAAGATCCTACGGAAGGCCTGCCTGAAGTTTAGAAAGATGCTCATGGAGAAAGCAAAGGTGGACCCTTTCAGAGAGGCGTGTACGATAGCTGGAGCGGCCATGTTGGTTTAACGCCGAAGTCATCTTAAGGAGAATACTATCGGTATTATCCCTAACGGTGGCTATCGGTGCGTAGACCAACAGTCGCACGTCGCTGTACAATGGCTCTGCTGGGAGGCCCATCCGCGTGGTGTCTCTATTCTTCATGCGGGTAACGGCCGTGAGGAATATGTGTTAGGACGCCGTGTAGGCGGTGTTGTTAAAGCTGGAGATACCACAACCGTCTTCCAGTTCTGGGGCTGTTATTGGCACGGGTGCCCTCTCTGTTACCCTGATAGGACCACCCTTGTCAAAAATAGTCCCCACGAGACCATGGAGACGCGATATGAAGCGACCATGGCTTGTTTGGACAAGTTTAAGAATGCCGGCTACACGGTCGTAGAGATGTGGGAGTGTATGTTTAATGCGATGAAACGCACAGACAAGGACTTGCAGCAATTGGTACTCCGGCACGAGGTGTATACCAAGGAGCCTCTCAGCCCAAGGGATGCATTCTTTGGCGGGCGTACAAATTGTATCAAGCTCTTCCATGAAACAGACCTTTCTTGTGGAGAGAATATCAAGTACTTGGATGTGTGTTCGTTGTATCCATACGTTTGCAAGTACAAAAAATACCCAGTCGGCCACCCCAAAATTCCCTTGGAACCAAATTGTCCGTCTATAGATCAAGTAGAAGGCATAGCCAAAGTTACAGTGACGCCTCCGCGAGATTTATTCCTGCCCGTACACGGCTGCCTACACGGCTGCACGACAAACTAATGTTCATCTTGTGCAGGAAATGCGGGGAGGAGAAAAACCAAGGCGCGTGTCAGCACAACGACAAAAAAGATCGCTGGTTGACAGGTGTCTGTGTGATTGACGAGATCCGGAAAGCCATTGATAAAGGCTACACCGTTGAAGCAGTACATGAAGTGGGAAAGTACAATGTATCTGTTTACGATCCTCAGACACGTTCTGGCGGATTGTTTCACGGGTACATTGATACATTTTTGAAAATTAAACAAGAATCCAGCGGATGGCCAGAGTGGTGTACCTCACAGGAGGAAAAGTTAGCTTACATTCAAAATTATGAGGAAAGGGAAGGGGTAAAACTCGATTTCGGCTCTGTTTGTAAAAACCCTGGTCTCCGCACTCTGGCTAAACTTTTTTTTAAATTCACTATGGGGAAAGTTTGGGCAAAGACCCGATTTACCACACGTAGCCGTTGTCAACGACTATCAGGGAATCCACAAGTACCTGACGGATCCGTACATCACCGTGGACAGCGTCATTGATATAAATGATGAGGTTATGTTCCTCAATTACAAGGATGCACGTGACGCGTTGCGCCCTAACCCTAACACGAGTGTGGCGGTGGCGTGCTACACGACTGCTATGGCTAGGTTGCACTTATACAACATCCTTGAACAATTGGGGGACCGCGTTTTGTATCATGATACAGATAGCGTTCTATTTACCGAACGCCCCGGCGATTGGAGTCCACCGACCCGAGACTTTTTAGGTGACCTCACTGATTAACTTCAGGATTACGGTCCGGGAAGCTACATTAGCGCCTTTGAATCTAGAGGTCCCAAGAATTACGCGTATCAAGTTTGTGTTGGTGGCAATCCTGCCAAAACAAAAATGGTGTTCAAGGTTCGCGGGATCACCATAAACTATGGCAACCGGAACGATGTTAATTTTGAAGTTTTGAAAGCTATGGTCACAGAACAGGCTGCGGAAAGATACATACAGATACCGCACAAAATTGTAAGAAAAGGTCTTGCGACTGTATGTACCGTTTCGCAGACTAGATTCTACCGGCCCGTTTACACCAAACGACGGATAACCGATGATTTTAATACGTTACCGTTTAGGTATCAGAGTCCTAGTAAACGCCCTCGCCACGAATAAAAGGTGTTCATTTAGACGGCTGAATAATCATCTTTTTTTCTTTCACTCTAGACAGTTCCACTGACATACCATTTTTCAAAGATTTGAAATTTTTTTCATATTTTTTTCTGCATGAAAACAAGCATATTTTTTATATTTTTTTATGCACACGGGTTCCTTTTTTATATTTTTTATTTACCAGTACAGTCTTCCGCCTACTTGATTTTTTTTTCTAGTCAATTCTAGTCAACTGTTTGTATATATTCATTTCAAATCTAATAAACAGATTGTATATATATATATATATATATATATATATATATATATATTTATTACCTTTCTAGTCAAATATAATAAAATGATTGTATATATTTATCATATTTAGTACCGAGGCCACTATTCCCCCCCTATTTTGTAAATATTCAATGTGTGTAAATAAATATTGTAAATATTCACTGTGTGTAAATAAATATTGTAAAATATTCACTGTGTGTAAATAAATATTGTAAATATTCCTATTAATTTAAAATAATATGAATATCATCATAAGTGTATTATTTGTGTGTTTTTTTTGTAAAAGTTGCAGACATTAAATTTCTTGTTGCATTTTATGTGACTGCTTTGTTTAGTGTAAATATTATATATGGTTTCATATTTAAAACTTTACAACATATTAATTTAAAAGAATTTCAAGATCCTCATAAGTGTTTTTTTTGTAAAAGTGTTTTGGGAATAAATATTATAAAACTGTTATGCTTGTGTTTTAACGTCTACACCCACACCACCCTCCTATTCTATAAATACAAGCTCATATAGCTTATAAGCTCAGGCTCAAACAATATAGTATACACCCTCAGGATTTAAAAAAATATGACGCTCATATTATCATACAGAAAATTGGCAGTTTACAGGCTCTTTGGGTGGCAACAAAGCTGCCGCCTCTTCAGGTCTTTGATTCTCCAACCAACTTATTTTATTGACGATCGGCAATTGATTAATTTAAAACATTCATAACAAGCAGTAATAGGTCTTTTGACCAATACATCTACCAGCTATAAAATGAGTAGGAGTCAATTCTTTTGTTAGTTTTTTTTATTGACAATCACAATTGGTTAATTTAAAACATGCACAACAAGCAGCAATATTATTTAGGTGTTTTGACCAATACATATAAAAGTCATCTACCATCTATAAAATGAGTAGGAGTCACCTCCAAAATAATTCAAGACACGTTGAGAGGCGCTAGAGTGTATATTGATAATGTCTCCACAGTTTTTACCTGGCAATCTTACTCTTCCAACAAACTCAAGCACAATAACATTAGGTTCGGGCTCTTCCGATAGCACAACGTTACTTTTGTTTTTCTCAAGTTCGTTTAAGCACTTGACACGATTGTATTCCTCTTCTCGAACAGGTCTAACGCACTGCATAATACCTTCTCGTTCCAACAGGTATCATGGTGAGCAGCATTTTGATGACATTTGTGCCGAATAAGATTGGAGAGCTTTGCGTAGGATCCGTGGCATTTAAACGGCATAATGTCAATTGGAGATGCAGTAAAACAAATAAACACTCACAAACTCTAAGGTTTTTTTTCAAAATGTCACTGCTAGCTCCGATTACATCAGCAGAGTACGTCTAGTTTATTAATTCACTTTTAAACATCACACTTTGTCCTCCGAGATATATCATACAGCGTGCTTTAGATTTAAAGCTCTTACAATCCAAATAATATATTGACTTTGGAAGGAAAACGTTACCGAAACTGCCCAGACTGAGTATGTAGTCGGCGGCGTTTCACCTATAATTTTAACGTTTGAATAATTTCTGTAAATTGTTAAATCCTCGAGATTTACAGGTTCTTCGGACTTTACCTCCGGTGATGGTGGGCACGTAGGTGACTGGTAGACAGACGACTCTGACTGTGGATACGCCAGTGAATCTGACGCAGGTGACTCTACTGACCGGTAGACAGACAACTCTGGTGGCGGGTTCTCTGAGGCTGGGTATGCCTGTGACTCTGGCGTGGTGTTCACCTGTGTCTCGGGGGGCGGCGACGGCGGCGTCGTGTGGTGCGGCGGTCGGAAGGGCGGTGGTGGTGGTGGTGGCAACACAGCTACCACGTCCCCCTTGCGGAAGTTGTAAACGGCGCACGTCATATCACACATGTATGTCGATCGATTCTCTCATAGGGTAGTACTTCCATCGCTCTTATCGTGTGACAGGTCGAGTCGCAAAACTCGATATAGCCTCGCTCCTCTATTTGTAAATTACCTGTCTATCACTCACCGCCACACTGTGAACATTCTCCCCCGTCATATAGGCACACCCCTCAATCGTATGACCAACAAACATTAAATTAATATAGCCTGTTCCAAGCATGGTGAACGTTCCGTACTAACCGCACCGCGCCGTTGAACTGCACGCGCTTAAAAGGTTCAATTCACAATGGTAGGTGAACCGGGTTTTACTCCGGTGCAGGTAAATACCAGTTTTTCTTTATTTAACTCACACACGTCTTCATCTGTAAGAGTACCAAACGACAGGGTTGAAATACACAAAACTCACCGTCTAGGTAGGCTATTAGGCGTCTCCCGAACTTTGTATTTACGGCTTTTAGTTTATCCACCGAGTACTTTTGATCTACGGCTAGATCACACAATTTTACGGTCTGCATGGCGTCGACAATATTTACCAGCTGCTATAACTTGTCCATCTTACCTGACTCAACAAACGTTTATAAATAGACAACCAGGTGGGGGCCCCCCTCTTTATACCCTCCCTCGTTCGACGTCACACGATATATTCTTGTCCTGACTTGTCTGCCCGCCAACCTAACGCCACGATGACCTAAATATATATTCTTGTCTCAACTCATCTTGTCGAGCCAGGGAAAAAAACCGTTGCCCTGAGGCAATTAATATTCTTGTCTCAACTTGTCTTGACGACCCGCCAACCTGGCGCCAGGGTTGCGACATAACACGCAATGGAAAAAAACCCATGTTGTCCTGTCCATGACGGATACACACATCCGTGCGTTGTGAAAGACGATACCGAACAATCAATTTTAGTAGACTTTTGTACCGGGATAGCGGCCCCTAACCTAGGATTCGGTGGCCCCTGATTGTGCAAATGCCAGCTAGAGTTGTGACATAACACATGATATTTTCTTGTCCTGACTTGTCTGCCCACCAACCTGGTGCCAGGAGGGGGAAGGGTTGAACACACCTGCTATTCTTGTCTCAACTCGTCTCTAAGCAAGAATCAACTGGTTTTTTGCAGCCTGTAGGGGGGGTGCTGAGGGCTGGAGGGGGGGAAACCAACAGCGGAGTGAATGAGAAAGTTGGCATTACACGACTGAAGCTCGATAGAGAAGGGTCGCAGCACCTCGCAGCCATGAATAAAAACTCCAACACCCCCCCATCCTACCTTTGATAGAGAAGGGTCTCCAGCCATGGCGTGAGGAACGCCCAACTCCAACCAACAAGGCCACCGTGACACTCCTAATTAACTAATATTCACCATAGCAAGAACCAAACGTCCGCCTAATCGATGAATAAAAACACACCAATTAAGCAAGAACCAACACGTCCGCCTTGACACTCCTAATTAACATAATCAATTAACGATAATTATTCCCCAACATGTACGTGGTTGGGGCTGGAGGGGGGGGAAATAACAGCCAATCAGAGGAAAGTAGGTCAGGGGGTGGGGGAAGCCAGGTCAGGGGGTGTAGGGGAGAAGGCAGGAGGAGGGGGCAGGAGGAGGGGGGCAGGAGGAGGGGAAAATCACAATACTATCTCGAGTGGCCAGGTCGCCAATAACACTACTTATGTTGTTGTGGCTGTACTTTGGTCTTTGACACTGGCACAAGGAACTAAATACAGTAATATAAAAGTGTTGTTAAGCTGCAAACGCAAAGGAATGCGTTTTGGGAGATCCGACCGAAGGGTAAAGAGAATAGTAGCACAAATCAATTCGAGCAACTAGTAACTACTTTTAGTTAGAAGTAGCTAACATCCGATTATTACCGACTCTTTACTACTTCTCAAAATCATTCGAATTATTCTTTTGATTCATTCGATTATTTTTCAAAGAATCAAATGATTATTCTATTCTTAAAATCATTCGATTACCATCACTACCTTGGTTAGTAACTTACACTACACTTCCGTTCAATACACTTATACCAACTGTTTATATGATAATACCCTATCACACGACATTAGATCGTACTTGAAATCCAGTGTGCTAGCTACCACGTCATCACTTGCGTCGTGTGAATCAGAAAAAGTATAGTGGTTCTGCCGCTTGGTACTGGCTACTATACTAGCTGTGAGGATAGAACAGGCGCTATTTTCGAACTAGTTCCGACACTAGTCTGCGTAGTTCAACCAATCAATGCGTGTGGAGACTGTGCAGATAAATGGTAGAAATGGTGCCAACATGGTCATCGAATGTGATTTTGTTGTTGGCAGAAAATTATTCTAAGCATCCTTGTTTATATAATATCAAATTGCCACAATATGACAATATATTTAATTAAAAACATGTCATCTAAAAACGACAAACTGTGTTCCAGACCCAATTTTAATCTAAATAAACTTGATAGCATGCCAACCTTGTGTGGTTGTTTTATTAGAATATAAAGTGTGTGTAGGCCTAAAAAAAGAACATTTGTGTATCAAGGATACTGTACTTGGACACTCATGGGCTTAGGGGCTTCTGACCACATCGTAAATACATTAATACAAATTTAGGGAGATATTTAACGTTAGCATCACCCCGAATGTATTCTACCTAACATCCTACCTAGCATCCAGCGACCGTTATTTCGTTTTTCCAGCCAGTCCCGTGTCCATCTTATTTTCCTAGGCTCCCTCTCATAATTTTCAATATCATTATTCATAATTAATGCAACTGCTGCACCCAACATTTATCTCTGATGTTCCATAAATATCTTCAATAGAACCGCGTGTGAATACTCTAGTCCCGTTTCTATTGTACTAGCTAGTATACAGATATCTAGGCGCTAGCTAGAACACTTGATTTCTAGTACAAGTTAGTGTCGTGTGATAGTAGCTTTAAATGTTAAATATATGACTAGAGTAGTTGAGTCACATGATTAGTCACATAACTAGAGCAGTTGTTAAATATTCGACCTATATATAAATGAGTGCAGAGAAGGCGAAGGGGCTTTTTTTGTTTATATTCAATTACGTATTGTATACTTTTTAGGCAAATAAAGAAATAACTAAATACAAACATAAAATTGTGTCAAATGTGAACAGTGCGTTTATTAAATTAGTTTCCTAAGGGAGTGAATGTAAAAAAATGTGGTTTCACATACAAGCCCAGAGCTTGTCCAGCATTTAGGCAGGTATGCTCTAAATGTAAGCAATTTAATCATTTTGCTAAGCTATGCAATTTCATACCCAGAAATAGGGAGGTAAATGAAGTGCGAGAAGTTTACCCAAATAATGTAATAGAAAATGATCACATATATAATGGAGACTGGAAAAATGAAGCAGGCCCTAGGCTAGAAAGTGAATTTTCTAATCATTTGTTTATTGATAAAATTTAAACAGGCCTAATTAATAATGACAACTTGGATCTAAATTCTGAGGTTAAAATTGATAACGTGGGAAACACTGTTTCTTGGTTTGAAACCATTTTGCTAGATTAACAAAAAGTTAAATTTAAATTGGATACAGGAGCAGAAACTAGCATTCCTTCCTTAAGTGTGTACAATAAACTAGGGAACAAAAACAAGTTAACTGAAACTAATACTATATCGGTAGCTTTTGGTGACCAAATTAAAATTAAGCCTGAAGGAATAGTAATAATAAATTGCTCTTCTCGTGATGAACAAAATCAACAGATTAAATTTATGGAAGCAAATGTAAATTCAGTACCTTTGCTAAGCTTAAATGTTTGTCTTAAACTCAACTTGTTAGCAAAAATAGGAATAAGTTATATTACAGAGGATATAAGCAAAGTAGAAGTTATCACTAAGCATACTGAAGTTTTTAATGGACTGGGGAAATTTCCTGACAAACTTAACATGGAATTAAAAGATCATGCCATTATAAAAATACACCCTCCTAGGCGTGTGCCTCCAAGCTTGCACACTAAACTCATAAATACCCTAGATGATCTAAAATAAAAATAAATTGTTACAGAGGTTACTAAACCTACTGAGTGACTCAATAGTTTAGTTATAATGAAGAAACCTAACCGCACATTAAGACTATGTTTGGACCCTAATGATCTTAATAATACGATAAATAAGGAACCATTTTTGATTCCAAAACAGGAGAAATAATGTCAAGGTTAAGTGGGAAAACAGTGTTTTCAATTTTAGATATGAAAGAAGGTTTTTGGCACTAGAGTTAGATGAGCCTAGCTCATATTTGTGTATCTTTAATACACCATTTGACAGCTATAGGTTTAAAAGATTACCCTAGAGATAACCCCTAAAATTTTTCATAAAAGAAACTTGGATATTTTTGGTGTAATTGAAGGATGTGAAATATATTTTGATGATTTAATTATTGGTGGTTCTAGTGAAAAATATCATGATCAGATTTTAAATAGAGTCTTACAAAAGGTAAAGCAAACAATGTTAAGTTTAATAAAAACATGTTTCAGTTCAAAGTAAAATCAGTAAACTTTATATGACAAATTGTTTCAAATGAAGGAATTAAACCTGTTCCTGATCATGTCAAAGCCATTATAGAGATGGAAAGACCTAAAAGTAAAAAAGAGTTAATGAGGTTACTGGATTATCAAATTAATTATCACAATACATACCTAACTTATCTGAGATAACTGCGCTCTTGCGTTATCCTACTAAACATGATATTGACTGGCAGTGGCTACCTGGACATGAACAAGCGCTTAATCTGTTAAAAAGTGAGTTAACCAAAGCACCGGTATTAACTATATTTGATAGTTCCGAACTGTTAACGTTACAGTGCGACTCCTTTAAGGATGGTCTTGAAGTTTGTATTTTATAAAATGGACATCCTGTATGGATCTAGAAGTCTTACAGAGACTGAACCAATAAATGCTTGGATTGAAAAATAACTTTTAGCCATAACCTATGGCCATGAAAAGTTTCACCAGCAGACTTGTACATGTTCAAACCAACCACAAACCTTTAATAAACATAGTAAATAAAGACATTTCTAAAGTGTCCTCTAAGTTGCAAAGATTATTGATTAAATTAATTATCAAATCCAAATTGCTTATGTACCTAGTAAACAAATCTTTATGGCAGATACTTTATATAGAGCTTACTTAATAGACTCAGATAAAGATGATCCAGGATTAACATATGTAGTTCACTCATTAAGTAACTGCTTACCAATGACTGTGCAAAAAAAAACTAAGTTCAGAATAGAATCAGAAAAAGATCCTGATTTAAGTTTGCTCATTTTTTTTAAATGGCTGGCCAAACACAAAATCCAAATTCCCTAATAATGTTAAATTTTACTTCATTTTACAGGACAAAATTACCTACCTCATCTAACCTACTTAAACAAAATAATTATGATATTAATATCATAGCTAAGATTATAACCAAAAACAATAAGACGAAGATATGGCATGATTGGGGTGCAAAAGAATTACCTGATTTACAACCAAAAAGAATCAATTTTGATACAAAAAGACAACGTTTGGGAACCGGTAAAATAGTGAACAAACACTTCACACCCAGATCTTTTATTGTAAAACAAAGTGATGGTAGGGAAATTATAAGGAATAGGAAAGGATTCAAGAAGTCATTGAATTCACCTCCATCCTTTGATAATCCAAAGCCCAGTATGAATAAGCTAATCACTCGAGCTCCAATATGTAGTCCTAGGCCTATCCAACCTGCGACTATTCCTACAATACAGCAAACCATTTTCTCAACCAAAGTCACCTCCATCACTAAATATCCTGAACTTGCATTTCCAAAAATAACATAAAGAGCTGGTAGGATAATAATAAAACCTAGGTGATTAGATTTATAAAATAAGAAGACTATTTTTTTATATACCAGCTTAATGTTTTAATTAACTTTGTTGGAGGGGAGATATTGTATATTATAAAATGTTGAATATATAAATTATATACATGACTAGAGTAGTTAAGACACATAACTAGTCACATGACTAGATCAATTGTGAAATATTGTGACCTATATATAAATGAGTGGAGAGAAGGAGAAGGGGCTTTTTTTTTGTTTATATTCAACTATGTATTTTATATTTTATAGTCAAATAAAGAAATAACTAAATACAAACATTACACCAACCTTATGAACCTACAGTCATATTCTTCCATACACCACAGTTCAGTCGTTCGTGAACTACTACTTGCGGTTCATTCATTTGTAAACTACTTCTTATGGCTCATTCGTACGTAAATTACTTACTGTGGTTCAGTCATTCGCAAATTTCATATTTTGCGACCAACCTACATCTTGCAGTTAAGTTCTCCACTAATTCACGAATTACCACGCGTGAGTCAGTTATTATCCCCCGCACCTCCTCCCCCCACATCACTAGTTACATAGTTCCCACGAATCAAATCTTGATTATTTTTTTTTCTTCAAAATAGCTATGATGAGCTTAAAATCAAAGAGTAGAGTACTTAAATAAAATACCGGTAAGTAATATTTTTTTATCAGAAAAATAATACTTTAAAATTAATTTAGATTAGTGACAATAGCTCCAGTTGTTAGATTAATGATAATTTTAAAATACTTTAGCTTCATCTTAACGACTACCCGTGCCAGTAGTATGATTATAGATATATACCTATTAGGATAATCATGAATATTGTCCAAATCCGCATGCTCCTAATATAGGATAATTCCAATTCATGAGATGTGGACCAGTGGGCGCAGTCTCTTTAAAAATATGCAAAGAATTCAAAAATCCAATACGTGTGATATGGACTAGTGGACTCAGGAGACTAAATAAATCCAATTCGTGCGATGCGAACCAGTGTACGCTTAACTTAGGGCAAGATTAAAAAGTAATGGAGAAAGTGAATCTCCTTGTTTCAACCCATTAAAAACTTTGAAAGTATCTGATAAGCGAAGTGACATCAAACTCGTACAATGCCACGTATATCGCCGTCAAACAACATCAAATAGCTCGACCAGTTTTTTGGGTATTCAAAAATTAGCTAAAATGTCATATAATTTATTTCTTCTAACTGAAACTTAGGCCTTTTTAAATTTTATGTATAATTGATGACCCATCATATTGTATTTTTAAATCCTAACCCGAAAAAGTACTATGGTAGGCCTATTACAAGTCTCATCAAAGAGTTTATAAATAGAATGTTGATAAAACATTATCTATTAAGAACTTTAAATTAACTCAAAACCATTTAATAAACCGAGTAAGGTATAGGAAACGTTTAAAAATTTTTTTTCTTAACATTATATATTTGACACCAAATTCAAACGAATAAATAATAGCGATATTAAACCGATAATGAGGATTGTAATACAGTATATTATTACAATATTTCGAGATGCTGGATTGTTGAGTACTTCTGTACTTGGCTGCTTGCCGTGCTTGAAGAATGTTGTATTGCCTACTTCAAGACAAATCTATATCCATGCCTTGAGTTCTGTGACTTCTGTCTTGTAAACAATCTACTATATCTGTGGATTAGTTGTTTAGTAATTAATAAAATGATTACATTTTTAAAATTATGTGACAAGTGTGTTTACACTCTTTCCAGCAAATCCTCTCGATTTAATGCTTGTACAGAATTAATAAAAGTTTTTGTCACGCGACATATACACCAACATCAACCAAAATTTCAAATAGATTCAGGTGAGGTTATGTCATGTACCGGATACCTTTGACCGTGTTTCTCTACTTTAATACGCAAACAATTTCTTTTTGAGATATGTATTTCTACGAAAATAACACATTCATACAAGTTATGAATTATTACATTTAACTTAAAATATAAAAGAAAAATACATCAAACTATTTTGATTTTGAGATAGACGAAGTATTTTTTTTTATAAAATTAAACCAACCTTACCTAGGGGTGTTATTAATTACGTAATACACTTAAAAACGTCAACCTTTAAAATATTTTATTGGTTAGTTAAATAATTAACTAAACAGTATCTCTCATAATACATACACATGACAACTTAGTATTGAAATCGCTCTAGTCTCCAAATGGGGAAGGATGAGCGCTGAGGGCCAAATTCCTTAATTTTTTGGCTGCCATATTTTAATAAATTATATGATTCTTAGCTTTTATAAAATCAACAACAAAAACAAATATCCAATGATATCAGAACTAATACTGCAAACTCATTTTATATAATTTTTATGAAATAATGAAAGCTCGACTAATTTGAGTCGTCTACAAATGATAAATTATAACCCAATGATGATTTATCTACTAATATATCTAGGTATGCATCAACAGTTTACCATTAGGCTACATCAATTTTCTTTATTAAATAACAGGCCCAGTTCTTGTAAGTGAACAAGTAGAGTATTATTTTGATTAAAAACACTTTGTAGTGTACATCTCATTTGAAACTACCTGAAGTAAATGGTCACACATTTTGATCAAAATTGTAAAAGCTATCTGAATTGCGGTGGAGATATTTTGGCACGTGATAATATTTTTTTGGCACACGATATTTAGGCCTATAATGTTAACAACTAAGACTACCCTAACCAAGCTTAACCTAACCTTCCTTGTGTGAATAAAAACAAGTTTTGATGAACTATTGCGTTTAAAATATTTTACTAGACAGATTTGAAGGATGAGGATAGCCTTGGGAATACCATTCATCTTTGATTCTAAGAGACTTCTTATGCAATTTAAACATCTATTAAAATGGGGTGTGCCTTAGAATTGATGGATTCTTAGAATAACATTTCTTTTCAATTTTTCCTGCGCTTTGCACACGGCACCAAACGTTTTGTTTGTACACGGAAGCCCCACATCCAAGTTTGACCGTTAGCGCATTCTTCAATTCCATTAGAGAATAAAGTGTGATGGGTGTTTTCACGGGCTTTCCAAATGTGAAGCCGCTGTTATTTCAATTTAGTGAAGCTCGCTCAATGAGAAGAACATGGAAATAGAGCTGCGGGTCGACATTTTTACATTAATGAAATAATGTTCGTCGTTGGAGAAATTATCACAATTCCATATTTACATGCAAATCAACAACCAAGTGCTTTACAGGGCTCAAGAAGGGAAGATTTCTAGAAGTTAATGAAGCGGTGGTACGTTTTGTGATGGAGGTACGTGCAAAAGGATTACCTTTCACTCAACAAGACATGCAATTGAAAGCCAGAGAAATTGACAACTCCCTTAGAATAGAGGATATACATTTTAAAGGCAGTCACGGCTGGTGCGCCAGACTCATGCGTTGTAGCGAGTTTTTGTTAAGGCTCCAAACATCTATCTGTCAAAAACTTCCTGCAGACTTACAACAAAATTTGATCAACTTTCAGCGACATGTGTTCAAATTATTGAGAAACAGAAACTTTAATTTTTGTTAAATTGGAAATGCTGATGAAACGCTGTTCCACTTCAATATGCCTCGAAATTACACAGTCAACACTAAAGCTGCTAAAGAAGTCAATATTATAAGCACTTGTTATGAAAATCAGTGTATCACTGTGATGTCCATAAGTTGCCACCATATTTAATTGTAAATTGGAAAACCACACCGAAGAATTGAATTTTCCCCAAAGACGTTATATTGTGCATGCAGAGCTTATGAAAGACTGGCTAGATGTTGTCTGGAATAGACGTCCTGGAAGTTTTCATAACCCACCTAGCATGCTAGTACTTGATGCATTTCTTGGACATTTGACCGAACATATCAAAAATAAAATCATGCTAAACGATGGTGATTTGGTTGTGATTCCTGGTGGCATGACTCGCAAACTGCAACCCCTCGACATTTCAGTCAACAAACCATCCAAGGATTACTTGAGAAAGGAATTGAATCCTGACTGTTGACTGACAACCTTCTACTGACACCTTTTGGAAAAATTAAGAAAGCGCCAGCATCAAAATTGGCAGAATGGGTATCAACAGTTTGGAAGCTAATCCCAGAAAGAATAGTGCAGCGTTCATTTAAAAATGTTGCACCGCCAATGCACTCGATGACTCAGAATACGAGGTATTATGGGAAATTGGCGATAAAGACAGCTCAGAAGATTAGGTATTGTGGGAGAATGGCGATAAAAACAGCTCAGAAGACGAGGTATTGGGGAGAATGGTGATAAAGACAGCTCACATATGAAATATTATGGGAGAGGGGTGATAAAGAAGGTTCAGAAGAATCATACTGATATTGAGTCAGATAAATAACTGTATTATGTTGTTAGTAAATTGAGTCCTGTAATAAAAATATTTCTTATATATAAGATTACTTTTCTGCTCTTTTTCTGTTGGTGGTACTGAAAAAATAAGGTGTGTATTACAATTGGTGACGTCTTAGAATCGAAGATATATGGTACATAGGACTGTGCATCAAAATAGCGTGAATGTGATCTGTGAGAATGTTGGTTGGTTGGTTGCTGATATACTGTATAAATTATGATGAACAAAGCATTCATATAACTCTCTGCTTGTTCAATATCCTCCATCCTGATAGACTTTATACATTATGATGAACAAAGCATTCATATAACTCTCTGTTTGTTCAATATCCTCCATCCTGATAGACTTTATACATTATGATGAACAAAGCATTCATATAACTCTCTGTTTGTTCAATATCCTCCATCCTGATAGACTTTATACATTATGATGAACAAAGCATTCATATAACTCTCTGTTTGTTCAATATCCTCCATCCTGATAGACTTTATACATTATGATGAACAAAGCATTCATATAACTCTCTGTTTGTTCAATATCCTCCATCCTGATAGACTTTATACATTATGATGAACAAAGCATTCATATAACTCTCTGTTTGTTCAATATCCTCCATCCTGATAGACTTTATACATTATGATGAACAAAGCATTCATATAACTCTCTGTTTGTTCAATATCCTCCATCCTGATAGACTTTATACATTATGATGAACAAAGCATTCATATAACTCTCTGTTTGTTCAATATCCTCCATCCTGATAGACTTTATACATTATGATGAACAAAGCATTCATATAACTCTCTGTTTGTTCAATATCCTCCATCCTGATAGACTTTATACATTATGATGAACAAAGCATTCTCTGTTTGTTCAATATCCTCCATCTGATAGACTTTATATATTATGATGAACAAAGCATTCATATAACTCTCTGTTTGTTCAATATCCTCCATCCTGATAGACTTTATACATTATGATGAACAAAGCATTCATATAACTCTCTGTTTGTTCAATATCCTCCATCCTGATAGACTTTATACATTATGATGAACAAAGCATTCATATAACTCTCTGTTTGTTCAATATCCTCCATCCTGATAGACTTTATACATTATGATGAACAAAGCATTCATATAACTCTCTGTTTGTTCAATATCCTCCATCCTGATAGACTTTATACATTATGATGAACAAAGCATTCTCTGTTTGTTCAATATCCTCCATCTGATAGACTTTATACATTATGATGAACAAAGCATTCATATAACTCTCTGTTTGTTCAATATCCTCCATCCTGATAGACTTTATACATTATGATGAACAAAGCATTCATATAACTCTCTGTTTGTTCAATATCCTCCATCCTGATAGACTTTATACATTATGATGAACAAAGCATTCATATAACTCTCTGTTTGTTCAATATCCTCCATCTGATAGACTTTATACATTATGATGAACAAAGCATTCATATAACTCTCTGTTTGTTTCAATATCCTCCATCCTGATAGACTTTATACATTAAGATGAACAAAGCATTCATATAACTCTCTGTTTGTTCAATTATCCTCCATCCTGATAGACTTTATACATTATGATGAACAAAGCATTCATATAACTCTCTGTTTGTTCAATATCCTCCATCTGATAGACTTTATACATTATGATGAACAAAGCATTCTCTGTTTGTTCAATATCCTCCATCTGATAGACTTTATACATTATGATGAACAAAGCATTCATATAACTCTCTGTTTGTTCAATATCCTCCATCCTGATAGACTTTATACATTATGATGAACAAAGCATTCATATAACTCTCTGTTTGTTCAATATCCTCCATCTGATAGACTTTATACATTATGATGAACAAAGCATTCTCTGTTTGTTCAATATCCTCCATCTGATAGACTTTATACATTATGATGAACAAAGCATTCATATAACTCTCTGTTTTGTTCAATATCCTCCATCCTGATAGACTTTATACATTATGATGAACATAGCATTCATATAACTCTCTGTTTGTTCAATATCCTCCATCTGATAGACTTTATACATTATGATGAACAAAGCATTCTCTGTTTGTTCAATATCCTCCATCTGATAGACTTTATACATTATGATGAACAAAGCATTCATATAACTTCTGTTTTGTTCAATATCCTCCATCCTGATAGACTTTATACATTATGATGAACAAAGCATTCATATAACTCTCTGTTTGTTCAATATCCTCCATCCTGATAGACTTTATACATTATGATGAACAAAGCATTCATATAACTCTCTGTTTGTTCAATATCCTCCATCCTGATAGACTTTATACATTATGATGAACAAAGCATTCATATAACTCTCTGTTTGTTCAATATCCTCCATCTGATAGACTTTATACATTATGATGAATCAAGTAATCTAATACCTACTGCTATAAAAGCTAGAAGGAAGGTTTTATGATCCCATGGGTTGACTAATTTATACATCTACTTTGTAATAGGGGTGACTGGGGAGTGTTGATACACTTGATTTATTTTTCCACGGGTTGGCTGCAATGAGCTGTAATTAATACCAGCTGTTCATTTCAGTCCCCTCCATTTTTTATGAGATGTAGAATAACCAGCTTTATGTTATTGTCAAGAAAATCTCGCATTTGTAATTTTAACCATCAAAAGTAAGTTAATTTTAATTAATTATATTTCACATTACATCTAAACCAGTGAATTAAACCTAAATATATTTTGTTGTGTCATAAGATGAAGTTATAACCAATCATATCATTAATCTATACTTCTAGATCAAGGCAGCCATGACAGTTTTTATGTATTATGGTCATATATGTATAAAGTCTCCCCCCTTTACCTCCTAAACTTACATTTAGGTTTTTATTGAAAGTTTTATAGATTATGAAATTAATCTTAGAATACATTTCAAAATAAATTACTATAGTATTTTTAATGGATTGGGCCTTGTTAAGATTATGGCAATAAAATTCATGACCAGCCAACAGAAACAAACCCTAACTTTAACTCTGTTAATTATATTATGTCTGGAATATTTAATAAGCTACAACAGTTCTTGGCTTAGTGACATCCTAAGTGATTATTTTTTCTAGATGCCGATGTTCCATAGGAAGAAACTCCAATAGAAACAACAAAAGAAGGTTTAATTAGATTACAGGAAAGCCGCTGTTAAGGAAGTAGTTGAAGACGGTGTAAAGCTAAGAAGGACTGCACTGAAGTTTGGTATTGATAAAATGACACTTTTAAGATATGCAAATAAATATAAAGAAGATAAAAACATTGGGCCTACACTGTTTGAGTCAAATTATTATCTTTTTCAAGTGTTTTCTAAAGAAGAAACCTCACTAGTCAATTATTTGAAAAAGGCATCACAGTTGCATCATGAACTTGATACAGTCAATTGTCGTCAACTTGCTTTTGAATTTGTTGTTAAAAATCATAAAAAAATATCCTTCACAGTGGAATAAAAATAAACTTGCTGGATATGATTGGTTTTGAGGGTTCATGAATTGTAACAAAGAGCTATCTATTAGAGTGCCAGAAACTACTAGTGTAGCAAGATCTTCAGCTTTTAACCCAACAACTGTGAATGACTTTTTTCAAAATTTGGAGAGAGCTCTCAAAAGAGAAAAATTTGGTCCACAATATATCTGGAATATAGATGAAACAGGTGTCACTACGACCCACAAACCTACCAAAGTTATTGCTGCACGTGATACCAAACAAGTTGGCCGGGCAACCTCTCAAGAACGAGAAACTTTGGTAACTGTTTGTAATTCAGTAAATGGAATAGGTAATTATGTACTCCATTCTATTGCCAAGTTTCTAAGATTTATGTATGCTGGTGCCCCTCCTGGTCATGCTAAACATAGTGGTTGATGACCAAGGAAAACGTCATGCAGTTTTTGAACCATTTTATAAAGCATGTAAAAGTTCTAAAGAGCTTAAAATTCATTTTGCTCTGAAAAACCACGAATCTCACATTTCAGTAGATTCTTTGAAGCTGGTAAAAAGTAACATCATTGTACTCCTAACTCCCCCCCCCCCCCCCCACACACTATAATCATAATCTGCAACCTCTTGATTTCATTGTTTAGTTTCCACAACACAGCTCAAAATGGATGGTGAATCACCAGGAATCCCAATGAGCATTCACAATGTAGAAGAGGTTGTTGGAAAGGCTTTTCCTTTGGCTTTTACACCTCAAAATATAATGCCAGGGTTTAGGGTTTCAGGCATTACCATGAAGATAATAGGCCTATTAATCTTGAACCTCAACCAGGAATATCTCATGATAAAGATATAAGTCCAAATGAGCTCACTACACATATTTCTACAGACTTATTTCAAAATTCTAAAACTGTATGTCTAGAAGAAATTGCTCTCTATTCTAAGGCTGGACCTAAGAAAGAAAAACGTAAAGGAGGAAGAAAAGCCAGAAGATCTCTGATATTAACAGACACACCAATTAAACAACAATATGAAGATGAATTTACAGCAAAAATGCAAAAACAAATCACCAAAACTAATACTGTTAAAGCTAACTTGTTTTATAAAACAAAGCCGGCAGAAAAAAAAAGAAACAAACAGAAGATACATTTTCTAACTCATCTGATGAAGACATATTTATATCAGACAGTTTTCCTTGTTTTGAGCCAGAACCTTTATCTACCGATGAAGACTTAACTTGTCTAATTAATACTGGAGATTGGATATTAGTCACCTACCGTCAACAAAAATCATTGCATCGATTTGTTGGGTGTATTGAGTCAAAAGTTTCTTGTGATGAATGGAAGGTTAAATTTTCAAGTCGGATTCAGGGCAGTAAGTTTAAATGGCCAGAAAAACATTATATTAGTGTAATTGATCAAACCAAAGTGGAAAAACTATTGTCCATGCTGAGATTTCGCATGCACAACGATAGGGTGACATGTTTTATTTTCAATGAAGGATTCCAGGGACTTGTTGTGGAGTAAAATGAAACTTTTATCAAATTTATCATCGAAACAATCTCAGGGTGGATTTTTTGTTGTTGACATAATTAATATAAAATGTAATTAATCTAGATGATTTACAAATTTAATCACGGCATGGTTTTTATTTTAAATATTCACCAAAAGTAGATTGTTTTAAGAGGGATTTGGCCTATATGGTGAAATAGGCTAAAGTTATTATTGTATGTTGTAAATTAGGCATAGCAATAAATTTCAATTGTGTATCAGTATCAGTCTCCCTAGCATGGGGATGTTTGATACAGTTTACAAGCATTTTAAGAATATTTAATATTTTCAAAATCAAATTGTTTTGAATAATATGTAATATCATAATTGATTTCTAAGAAGTTAAATTTTTGTGTGTGTAAATATAAACTACTTTAAATAAAATAAAATATAATAAAAATGTTTAAAAAAGGTATCAATCCCCCCAGTCTTCCCTACATATCTTCATAAAATATTTCAAGATTGTGATTGATTCAAATACATATGTATTTGGTTTTCTGTTTCAGAAGAGTTTAGAGTACTTGATTTGAAACCAAAGAAATCACGACCCTTTACAAGAAAAGAAATTGAAAAGGCAATAGCTATGCCTCCGCGGTAAGATATTTTTTCTTGTTAGTCTTTATGTGTCATAAACTTTGTTGTATATCTAGATTTCAAAAAATGTTGCGTTAAAACTTGGTCACCACTTTGCAACTTTACTTGTGGCTATGGCTTAAAATTTGCCATTTTTCAGTCCTCTCTGGCTGACATCTAAAAACTAGGTGCATTTCCACCTTCTTTTAGAAAGTACAGGGCTACTCTTATGCCAAAATATGATTACATGTCCACGAAGGTGTAATGTATAGACACCTGCACTTTTCGATAAATAAAAGTGAGCCCAAGTGTCAAAATAAATGTTGAAAAGTGGTAAAGAAGATTAAATTGTTCGATATATACAAAAAAATATAGTTAATATTATAAAATATATTTTGTGTTTAATACTACAATATTTCCTCCATAAACATTCTTTAAAAATAGATATTAAATTACATTACTTTAAAACAGTTTTATTTTTGATAGGCCCAGTAGTAGCATTTATGTAGGCCTATTCCAGATTGTTTTAGGCCAAAAATCCATGATTTAAAAAAATCAAATATGACTACATGTAAATGTGTTCTAAATAACTTTACTTGCACTTAAAAAGCTTATCACTCAGAAAAACATTTTCTCCTTTATTAAAATACATTTGATTATTGGCTTCAAATGAAAACATAGTCATTGCTTCAATATTTGCTTCAATTTTGCTTTTATTTAAATAATTATAATATTTATTGTTTTTAATTGAGGTTCTTCATTTTTTAAAACCTTTATTCACGTTTTACCTTCTGCCAACCCCTTAGCGAATTAAAGTATTGTGATAGTAAAAAAAAAGTGAACTCAAGATTTTGATAAACGTTGACAATTCTTGACCTCCTGAAACCACAAAGTGGTTTTCGTGATACCATCTCTCTATCTCTCTATCTCTCTGTATGTATCTCAGCCGAGAGCTGAAACCGTTTTAACCGATCAGGCTGGAACTTGGTATCTAGGGCTTTGATAAAGTTACCAGGAGTAGTTTTTGGAATTAGATGCCCAATAATTAAAGGTGGTATACTGAAGGGCAAAAAGAGATAACATCTTTTTTCTCAAAATTTGCTCTAACGATTTTGATTAAATTTGATAATTGATACTATATTATTATTATTATTATTATTATTATTATTATTATATTATATTATTATTATTATTATTATATACCCGCCTCAGTGGCATAGTTGGCTAACGCACTAGTCGTGTTAAGCTTGATTGCGAGGACGGGGCGATCGAGGTTCAAATCTCGGTCGGGTGAACTGGGGTGGTTTTTCCTAAATTGTTTTCCACTCTCCCTCCATGCAAATGTGGGTTCACTTCCTCTCATTCAACCTTTCCAATTCCTATGCCATTAGCATAATTAGTACTTAAAAGCGTTAACCCAAACGGGTAGCAAGACGCGGTGCTAAATATTATTATTTCATTTATAGTAGGCCTAATTCAAGATAAAACTAAGACATTTCTTTCACACACTGCAATAGGCTAGTCTCTGCATATTCTAGTAAATCCCTCTTTTCCACTTTTAAATATTAAAATACGTATATACATTATACAATAATATAAAATGGCTTTGTATAAAGTCAAATATTAAAGTAATCCTCAACCATATCAAACCAATAGTCTCCCTAACAGTGTCCAACTGGAATAGCCCCACACTCTCCCTACCAGTGTCCAACTGGGAATAGCACCACATTCTCCCTACCAGTGTCCAACTGGGAATAGCACCACATTCTCCCTAACAGTGTCCAACTGGGAATAGCACCACATTCTCCCTAACAGTGTCCAACTGGGAATAGCACCACATTCTCCCTACCAGTGTCCAACTGGGAATAGCACCACATTCTCCCTACCAGTGTCCAACTGGGAATAGCCCCACACTCTCCCTACCAGTGTCCAACTGGGAATAGCACCACATTCTCCCTAACAGTGTCCAACTGGGAATAGCACCACATTCTCCCTAACAGTGTCCAACTGGGAATAGCACCACATTCTCCCTACCAGTGTCCAACTGGGAATAGCCCCACACTCTCCCTACCAGTGTCCAACTGGGAATAGCACCACATTCTCCCTAACAGTGTCCAACTGGAATAGCACCACATTCTCCCTACCATGTGTCCAACTGGGAATAGCCCCACACTCTCTCTACCAGTGTCCAACTGGGAATAGCACCACACTCTCCCTAACAGTGTCCAACTGGAATAGCACCACACTCTCCCTAACAGTGTCCAACTGTGAATAGCCCCACACTCTCCCTACCAGTGTCCAACTGGGAATAGCACCACATTCTCCCTACCAGTGTCCAACTGGGAATAGCACCACATTCTCCCTAACAGTGTCCAACTGTGAATAGCCCCACACTCTCCCTAACCAGTGTCCAACTGGAATAGCACCACATTCTCCCTACCAGTGTCCAACTGGGAATAGCACCACATTCTCCCTACCAGTGTCCAACTGGGAATAGCCCCACACTCTCCCTACCAGTGTCCAACTGGGAATAGCACCACATTCTCCCTACCAGTGTCCAACTGGGAATAGTCCCACACTCTCCCTAACAGTGTTCAATTGGGAATAGCACCACTTTCTCCCTAACAGTGTCCAATTGGGAATAGCCCACTTTCTCCCTAACAGTGTCCAACTGTGAATAGCCCCACACTCTCCCTAACAGTGTCCAACTGGGAATAGTCCCACACTCTCCCTAACAGTGTCCAATTGGGAATAGCACCACATTCTCCCTACCAGTGTCCAACTGGGAATAGCCCCACACTCTCCCTAACAGTGTCCAACTGGAATAGCCCCACACTTTACCTAGCAGTGTCCAACTGTGAATAGCCCCACACTTTACCTAGCAGTGTCCAACTTGGAATAGCCCCACACTCTCCCTAACAGTGTCCAATTGAGAATATCCCCACATTCTCCCTAGCAGTGTCTAACTGGGAATAGCCCCACACTCACCCAACAGTGTCCAACTGGGAATAGCCCACACTCTCCCTACAGTGTCCAACTGGGAATAGCCCCACACTCTCCCTAACAGTGTCCAACTGGGAATAGCCTCACACTCTCCTTAGCAGTGTCCAACTGGGAATAGCCCACACTCTCCCTAGCAGTGTCCAAAATTGGGAATAGCCTCACACTCCCCTAGCAGTGTCAAACAGGGAATAGCCCCACACTCTCCCTATCAGTGTCCAACTGGGAATAGCCCCACACACTCCCTAGCAGTGTCCAACTGGGAATAGCCCCACACTCTCCCTAGCAGTGTCCAACTGGGAATAGCCCCACACTCTCCCTAGCAGTGTCCAACTGGGGAATAGCCCCACACTCCCCCTAGCAGTGTCCAAAATGGGAATAGACTCACACTCCCCTAGCAGTTTCCACTTGGGAATAGCCCCAAACACTCCCTGCAGTGTCCAACTGGGAATAGCCCCACACTCTCCCTGACAGTGTCCAACTGGGAATAGCCCCACTTTCTACCTAACAGTGTCCAACAGGGAATAGCACCACATTCTCCCTAAGTGTCCAACTGGGAATAGCCCCACATCTCCCTAACAGTGTCCAACTGGGAATACCACCACATTCTCCCTACAGTGTCCAACTGGGAATAGCCCCACTCTCCCTACCAGTGTCCAACTGGGAATAGCACCACACTCTCCATAGCAGTGTCCAACTGGGAATAGCACCACATTCTCCCTAACAGTGTCCAACTGGGAATAGCCCCACACTCCCCCTAGCAGTGTACAACTGGGAATAGCCCCACACTCTCCCTACCAGTGTCCAACTGGGAATAGCCCCACACTCCCCCTAGCAGTGTACAACTGGGAATAGCACCACATTCTCCCTAACAGTGTCCAACTGGGAATAGCCTCACACTCCCCATAGCAGTGTACAACTGGGAATAGCCCCACACTCTCCCTACCAGTGTCCAACTGGGAATAGCCCCACACTCTCCCTAGCAGTGTCCAACTGGGAATAGCACCACATTCTCCCTAGCAGTGTCCAACTGGGAATAGCCCCACACTCCCCCTAGCAGTGTCCAAAATTGGGAATAGCCTCACACTCCCCCTAGCAGTTTCCACTTGGGAATAGCCCCAAACACTCCCTGGCAGTGTCCAACTGGGAATAGCCCACACTCTCCCTGACAGTGTCCAACTGGGAATAGCCCCACACTCTCCCTGACAGTGTCCAACTGGGAATAGCCCCACTTTCTACCTAACAGTGTCCAACAGGGAATAGCACCACATTCTCCCTAAGTGTCCAACTGGGAATAGCCCCACACTCTCCCTAACAGTGTCCAACTGGGAATACCACCACATTCTCCCTAGCAGTGTCCAACTGGGAATAGCCCCACACTCTCCCTACCAGTGTCCAACTGGGAATAGCACCACACTCTCCATAGCAGTGTCCAACTGGGAATAACCTCACACTCCCATAGCAGTGTACAACTGGGAATAGCCCCACACTCTCCCCAACAGTGTCCAACTGGGAATAGCACCACATTCTCCCTAGCAGTGTCCAACTGGGAATAGCCCCACACTCTCCATAGCAGTGTCCAACTGGGAATAGCCTCACACTCCCCATAGCAGTGTACAACTGGGAATAGCCCCACACTCTCCCCACCAGTGTCCAACTGGGAATAGCACCACATTCTCCCTACCAGTGTCCAACTGGGAATAGCCCCACACTCTCCCCAACAGTGTCCAACTGGGAATAGCACCACACTCTCCATAGCAGTGTCCAACTGGGAATAGCCCCACTTTCTCCCTAACAGTGCCCAACTGTGAATAGCCCCACACTCTCCCTAACAATCTCCAACTGGGAATAGCCCCGCACTGTCCCCAACAGTGTCCAACTTGGAATAGCACCACACTCTCCCTAACAATCTCCAACTGGGAATAGCCCCGCACTGTCCCCAACAGTGTCCAACTGGGAATAGCCCCACACTCTCCCTAACAATCTCCAACTGGGAATAGCCCCACACTCTCCCCAACAGTGTCCAACTGGGAATAGCCCCACACTCTCCCTAACAGTGTCCAACTGGGAATAGCACCACACTCTCCCTAACAATCTCCAACTGGGAATAGCCCCGCACTGTCCCCAACAGTGTCCAACTGGGAATAGCCCACACTCTCCCTAACAATCTCCAACTGGGAATAGCCCCACACTCTCACCAACAGTGTCCAACTGGGAATAGCCCCACACTCTCCCTAACAGTGTCCAACTGGGAATAGCACCACACTCTCCTTAACAATCTCCAACTGGAATAGCCCCGCACTGTCCCCAACAGTGTCCAACTGGGAATAGCCCCACACTCTCCCCAACAGTGTCCAACTGGGAATAGCACCACACTCTCCCTAACAATCTCCAACTGGGAATAGCCCCACACTGTCCCCAACAGTGTCCAACTCTGAATAGCACCACACTCTCCCTAACAATCTCCAACTGGGAATAGCCCGGCACTGTTCCCAACAGTGTCCAACTTTCTTCCATCCCTGAATGGTCTTGCCATGTCTGAATTTGATAAAACATGCAGCAGAAGTTCTGCTTTGTGGGCTGCATGCTCAGATTCATTTGTCATTGCAAAAACCAACCAAAGATGAGGGGTGATCTTATTGTCATTGAAATTGATGAAACCAAAGTTCTTGTTATTAGAGTTATTCAGAAATAAGTCTTTCAAGACTTGAAGTATGAACCTGTCAAGTCACTCAATGTATTTGTGGAAGGCAAAGATGTTCTATGTTTAAAAACACAAATATCAGAGTGGAAGGGTGTGTCAGATTTCGTATATCTAGCTCTTAACTGATGATTATCCTGTGGTCTTCAGATTGATTCATGAGACACAATCATGTCAAGCCAAACCATGGGGAGTGCAAGGTCTTTTGAGCTTGTTTAAAGAAAGGTTCTGGATTGCCAAGGGTAGGGGAACCATTAAGTCTGTTTTTATGAAATATACTGTGTATAGGCAATTTGCAGGTTCACACTTTTATTGGTCTGGGCCTACATTACCCGAAGACAAGGTGTGTGACACTATTGTGTTTCAAGTCACAGTAGTTCAACTTCTTCATAGAAGAAAAGCCTGGATATACTTGTTAACGTTCATCTGGAACTAGTATCTGAATTGTATTTGGATGCCTTCGTACTGGCCCTACAGAGATTGTGGTTTGAATTGTAAGACCGTCTATCATATACAGTGATAACAGGACTAACTTTGTGGATACAGATAATGCGTTTCACGTTTGTGCTGGGAGAAGATTAATTGTTTCCGTTTGGCACAACTAATTATTTGGAAATTCAATCCTTCTTCTTCACCATGTTGGTGCGGTTGTCAGGAGCTTCTTATTGGTGCACTTGTAGTAAAGCTCTTTCTTCTGATGAGTTCGGCTGCCTTTTGAGGATTTAACATTTGTGCTATAGGACTGAGTGAATTAGTGACCTTTGACTTGTGTATCAGAGGATCCTGACAGCCTGACCCCACTGACACCGGCTCTGTTCCTTCAAGACCTCAAAGCAGTAGGACTGCCTGATTGTGACCAACTGGGAACATCGGATCTAAAAAAGAAGCCACGGTACTTGAAAAACTGAGGGAAGTTTTGAGGAAGAGATTCCTCAGTGAATAACTGGTTCAGGACCAAGAAGAAATTTCCCTCGGAAGCTGGTGAAGTAGTTCTCATCTGGAGTGACAATCTCAAATGGCTATATTGGCCCTTTGCTTCAGAAGAAGATCTGTATGTTAGAAGTGATGGAACTCACCGACTGTTTCGGCCGGCCTATTCATGGACTTCACTCTCGAGGTAACCAAATCATATTCAAGGCCTGCAAGTGTGCGATCTAGCTTGTCGAATGTACCATCTGATTTGGCCTTTGGATAATATAAAAAAATCTTCAAAAGAGACTTCTATTTACAAATGAACCAGAAAGTTACAATGCTTTAAGGTATTTGATGTAATGACTGACTGATTTGTGTTTTGTTTGTACATGTTAAAGGAACAATATTTTGTATACTCTGATAATTGAAATTTATTATTTATTTACAGTTGTATTGAGTCTGAGAGTCAAGGTGGGAGAATGTCTTATTGTTTCACAAGTATAACTTGTTATATTTCTATGAACTCTAATCAGGTCTCATTTATCAATGTTTTGTTTTGTAGAAAAAAAATTGTATGTTCTAAGTAATGAGCCTTTAAAGGAGTGTTAGCATCTTATTGTTTTGATTTAATAAACATATTAAATAGTACTTTAGATAAAACTCTTCTGGTATTGCTGCTTAAATATTAGGCTACATCAAACTTCTTTACATCGGGTAGATTATTAGTGACAGACAGACAGTGGATGGACCATGTTGGGTAAAGCCGTTTTCAATGATTATGACCAACCTTTTTACCTCTCTATATTTCAGAGATCCCTTTGTGAAAACCTATGGGAGGTAGATCTTCTTGGCATCATTGACCCTATCTTAAGAGAAACTTAATATGACAATGGAACATTTCCTATGGACTGTGTCTATAAATGAAATAATTAACCTTGGAAGAACAATCGACCATTTATTGCATCAAGCAAGCTTATGGCTGAGAAAAGGCTATTGAACCCTGACAGGAAATTGAAAACCCTTGGACTGCTTGAGAAGTATGGTAAAAGGACAAGATCAATGAAACTGTTCTGCAGGATCGGAGCTACCTCATTGTGCTTTTGTGAAGGAAACTAGTGCGACCACATTTATTTCTGTTCCTCGTGGTGGATATATAGAACATTGATTATAAACAATTTGAATACATAGAGGGCATTTTGAAAATAGTACACTAAGAATTTTTTTCTTTTCTTTTTTTTCATTTTTCACATAAGTTTTTCATCATGAATTTTCCATCTTGGCTAACTCAGCCATTGCTAGTAGAGCTGTCTGAAGTGGGCATGAAGTACCAAGAAGAATTGTCCAAATTTGTAAATGATGAGTCTGAGTCTGTGAGAACTAAATTCAAGGTAAAAGGCTCTGTGATGAAATAGACACCAAATACCCAAATTCACCTGGTTTGGAAAGAGGGCTACTATTACCATTCCCATATTCATATTTGGTGGAGTGTGGATTTTGTGCTGTAAGTGACGTATCACAGAAACCAACTAGACATCACAAAACGACTGAGGTAAACTAAAGTGGTGCCTGCCATCAAAACCACTTGTAGTGAACACCAAGCTCAAGGATCTCACTAACTTATGATCAAACTTGGTGGATTTTTCCTTGCCTTGAGTCTAATGAGCTAGGGCTGCTAGGCCTACAAAGGCTAAATTAAAGTTACAGTTTTTATACCTTGTATTGTAAATTTAAAGTGATATTATTAATTAAATTAATTTATTTTGTTAAATGGTTAATTTTACTAATACCTTGCAACACTATTTGTTTTTATATTAATGATGAGGGGAGGGTGGGTGCTTCAATTTTTTGAAGTATTGAGAAATTCTGTAAAAATGTGAATCTCCTGGAGATGATAGCATAACAAGTCTTGCACAAGCCGTGACTTTTAGAGAGAAACCTCAGTGGCCCATGTAACCACACTATCCTCTTCAGAGCAAAGATTACCAACCTTTTCCATGTCAGAGCACACTTAGTTAAGGACAATATTTTCCTGGCACACTTGTATAGAGGCTGTAAAATAGTGCATTTTCTCTAAATTTAGATAGTAAATTAAAATGACTAGTATCGAGATTCAGTTGACATTGGTGTATTCCTCTATCAGTGTTCTCATCTATCTGCAGAGGAAATTAAAATGGTCAGTATCTAGATTCAGTTGACATGAGTGTATTCCTCTATCAGTGCTCTCATCTATCTGCAGAGGAAATTAAAATGGTCAGTATCTAGATTCAGTTGACATGAGTGTATTCCTCTATCAGTGCTCTCATCTATCTGCAGAGGAAATTGTCAGTTTACTTTAATTCTCCCAACATCATTTAGACTGATGTCCTTGGACATTTCAGCACTACGTCAGATTATCTAATTACTGAAAAAAAGCACTTTTGAAATTTTGTACCACCACCCCATCCTACCCTCAGTGATGGGATAATTTAGGTGGAACAATACATACATAAATGTAAATATATAAGAAATAACAATATGAGGATAAGTTTAAATAGCAATGATTTAATGAACGTGCAACTGCACATGATACATAGAACATCATAGGTACACAATCTCAATGAGTACAGTCTATAGCCTTGACTGTGTCAAGCAAGATATTTGGCCAGGCAAAGACCAAAGTTTTAAAGGTATGAAGCACATGAAGGTCAAACTTAACCTCATTAGGAGGCTAGGAACAATCCGTTAGCTTAACCTGTTAGCAGGGTACAAGGTACAGACGTACATATCGTGGTATGGAGCAGATTCAAGTTCTGTTTCCCAGAGCGACAACGATACTACAGCAAAGGAAAATCCCCAGAGGGAGAGCAAGATGAAAGTTAATGGTAAAATAATTAAGTCTAAGAGCCGTGCCAGAGGGCGGAAGCGGCCCACAGGTTGAACACCCAACAGGAGTTCACCATAAACAAAATATGAGATATATTTATATATATTTTACCGCGGGCCTTGTCGGAGGAGCAGAGGCGGCCCACAGGTTGAACACCACCCCAACAGGAGTTCACCATAAACAAAATATGAGATATATTTATATATATTTTACCGCGGGCCTTGTCGGAGGAGCAGAGGCGGCCCACAGGTTGAACACCACCCCAACAGGAGTTCACCATAAACAGACATACCTAACTAGGCAGACATCATTCCAAGGCTCTCGAATTATCAGAACTATCGTTTCTCCAGCAAGCTACCATTGAAATAGGTAAATGGTCATACAGGTTATGACGTGGGATACACCCCCATTTTACGCCGCTGGCCCGAGGACTCAGCAGGGAGCTTGCATGAAGCGCAAGATCATAATATTTAAAATTAAACTAACATCAATAAACTTACATAACAAAGTCGGCCGATCCTCAGAATAAATATTCCCTAAACACCTAATCATTAGTATTCCTTAAACACCTAATCAATAGTATTCCTTAAACACCTAATAACTATTATTTCCTAAAAACCTAACAACTATCCCTAGGCCTAGACACGACTTAGGATAGTCTCTATTCCTCCTTTGATCTATAGCAGTCCATATAACTTCCTCCAGTCGAGCTGACCCCTCGTCGTGAACAGCATGGCCACCGCTGTGCAGATGCTTAGTTATTTGGATGTGCGATGTCCGTCTCGTAGACTATCGGCAATAGCAATCATGTTGTTGCCAAGCCATCCCTGGAGTTATATAGCGGTAGAAGCGAAGGGTGGGGGGTGACAATCCATGATGTTCTGGATGGTCAGCCCCGCCTAGTGGATTGGCTAAGAGCTGCCTTCAGTCTTTGCGGAAACTCTGGCCAGTCGAGTGCAATATTATTGAGTGCCACGGTCCCACCACTATTCCAATGGCGTCCCATCCGATGGGGCTGGGATCTTCCCCGTGAAGTCACCACAATGTTGGTATGTAACACAGATTGTTATGTATTACAGGACTAGTATGTAGATAATACGTGTGTTTATTTACCCATGTTTAGTGGCTTCAAACTTTCTTTATATCCCAATAGGGCTGGACAGGTTTAACCCGTTACAATTTGCTCTTTAGATTCTTTTGTAATCATGGTTTCACCAAAGATCTTACAAGCTGGTCTGATTACATTTTTGCCAACAACATATTGTTTCTTGTTTTTTGCTATCAATTCAGCAACTTTAAGGGATGCCTCAGGTTTACTATCTAAAACTTAAACCCTTTATTCCATTTTAGTCACTACCTTGTGTTGTGATTTTAAAATACGCTCAACATAATATGATAGTTTTTGAGACTTACTGGGGTATTTGGTGGTTGAATATCTCTTCATTTTGCTCGGAACCATTGTTTCATTGATCAGGCGTTCTTCACAAAAAATACAGATAGAAACTGGTCGGTCACAATCGTCACTCCAAGTGAACCCAAAAACTAAATAGCCATTGTTATATACCCGTACCACTTTAGGAGGCTTACAACTGAAACTAGTGATAGATTGTTTATTAAAACCTTGGGAAATCTTGGCGACACACTTCCAAAATTTCACGCCACGCCGGTTGGGGACCACTGCACTATAGTTTTCATTGGTACACTGAGGCCATACTTTGGCAGAATTGTTAACATCTCGTCACCACATACAGATTAGTTGAGAATGGATATTCTGGGAGGATGTGAGAGAGAGTTGGAATTTGCAACATTCTTATTTTAGTTGCTTGGAGACTTGTCTTAGCAATAAAATGTACTGTCAAAATGGAAGATTGGTTAAAATTGATAATTGAGAAGAAAATAGTATTTAATGTTTTCTCTGTAGTGATTTTCCTATATTCAATAAATTGGGGTCATTTTTCCAAATCATTTTGCTAGTGACAAGAAGCCTATCTTGTTGGCGTAGACTGTGTGTATGGTTTGACATTTTTGGATGAGTGAGAGGACTATAATCTATAAAATCGAATGGAATTTGAATTCATCACAAGAGTAGTGTACATTGTATGACATGCTTGTTTGTGTTGTCTTTTCAGATCCAACCAGATGCCGGTGGACCAGGAATGGGGCAATGTATGGCCTGGTCCACGAACATTCCACCCAGCCTCGGTACCTCTGCCAATCCGACAAGGTTTTCCAAACAAAAGGCAAGCTCCCCCTGGGAAGTTTGGTAATGCCGAGCTCATGAAAATCCCCAATTTCCTTCACCTTACCCCACCGGCCATCAAAAAACACTGCGAGTCACTGAAACAATTCTGCACAGAGTGGCCCAAAGGGCTGAACTCTGAAGAACAAGAGAAGCTTTTCCCTCTGGAAGTGATAACAAGTGACTATTGTCACTCTTCGCCTGTCATCAGAGACCCCATGGCCAGAATAGTTACATTAAAGGTAATTATAGGAGGGGTGGTTCTATTCTTCATACACACATACCCTACATGTCATTAGAAGTGATATCTATCTAGACATACCTTACATGTAATTAGAAGTGATATCTATCTAGACATACCCTACATGTCATTAGAAGTGATATCTATCTAGACATACCCTACATGTCATTAGAAGTGATATCTATCTAGACATACCCTACATGTCATTAGAAGTGATATCTATCTAGACATACCTTACATGTCATTAGAAGTGATATCTAACTAGACATACCTTACATGTCATTAGAAGTGATATCTATCTAGACATACCTTACATGTCATTAGAAGTGATATCTAACTAGACATACCTTACATGTCATTAGAAGTGATATCTATCTAGACATACCTTACATGTCATTAGAAGTGATATCTATCTAGACATACCCTACATGTCATTAGAAGTGATATCTATCTAGACATACTTTACATGTCATTAGAAGTGATATCTAACTAGACATACCTTACATGTCATTAGAAGTGATATCTATCTAGACATACCTTACATGTCATTAGAAGTGATATCTATCTAGACATACCCTACATGTCATTAGAAGTGATATCTATCTAGACATACCTTACATGTCATTAGAAGTGATATCTAACTAGACATACCTTACATGTCATTAGAAGTGATATCTATCTAGACATACCTTACATATCATTAGAAGTGATATCTAACTAGACATACCTTACATGTCATTAGAAGTGATATCTAGCTAGACATACCTTACATGTCATTAGAAGTGATATCTATCTAGACATACCTTACATGTCATTAGAAGTGATATCTATCTAGACATACCTTACATGTCATTAGAAGTGATATCTAGCTAGACATACCCTACATGTCATTAGAAGTGATATCTATCTAGACATACCTTACATGTCATTAGAAGTGATATCTATCTAGACATACCTTACATGTCATTAGAAGTGATATCTAACTAGACATACCTTACATGTCATTAGAAGTGATATCTATCTAGACATACTTTACATGTCATTAGAAGTGATATCTAATTAGACATACCTTACATGTAATTAGAAGTGATATCTAGCTAGACATACCTTACATGTCATTAGAAGTGATATCTATCTAGACATACCTTACATGTCATTAGAAGTGATATCTATCTAGACATACCTACATGTCATTAGAAGTGATATCTATCTAGACATACCTTACATGTCATTAGAAGTGATATCTATCTAGACATACCTTACATGTCATTAGAAGTGATATCTATCTAGACATACCTTACATGTCATTAGAAGTGATATCTATCTAGACATACCTTACATGTCATTAGAAGTGATATCTATCTAGACATACCTTACATGTCATTAGAAGTGATATTTATCTAGACATACCTTACATGTCATTAGAAGTGATATCTATCTAGACATACCTTACATGTCATTAGAAGTGATATCTATCTAGACATAACTTACATGTCTTTAGAAGTGATATCTAACTAGACATACCTTACATGTCATTAGAAGTGATATCTATCTAGACATACCTTACATGTCATTAGAAGTGATATCGAGCTACACATACCTTACATGACATTAGAAGTGATATCTATCTAGACATACTTTACATGTCATTAGAAGTGATATCTATCTAGACATACCCTACATGACATTAGAAGTGATATCTATCTAGACATACCTTACATGTCATTAGAAGTGATATCTATCTAGACATACCTTACATGTCATTAGAAGTGATATCTAGCTAGACATACCTTACATGTCATTAGAAGTGATATCTAACTAGACATACCTTACATGTCATTAGAAGTGATATCTACTAACATACCTTACATGTCATTAGAAGTGATATCTATCTAGACATACCCTACATGACATTAGAAGTGATATCTATCTAGACATACCTTACATGTCATTAGAAGTGATATCTATCTAGACATACCTTACATGTCATTAGAAGTGATATCTATTTAGACATACCTTACATGACATTAGAAGTGATATCTAGCTAGACATACCCTACATGTCATTAGAAGTGATATCTAACTAGACATACCCTACATGTCATTAGAAGTGATATCTAACTAGACATACCTTACATGTCATTAGAAGTGATATCTAGCTAGACATACCTTACATGTCATTAGAAGTGATATCTAGCTAGACATACCTTACATGTCATTAGAAGTGATATCTATCTAGACATACCTTACATGTCATTAGAAGTGATATCGAGCTACACATACCTTACATGACATTAGAAGTGATATCTATCTAGACATACTTTACATGTCATTAGAAGTGAGATCTATCTAGACATACCCTACATGACATTAGAAGTGATATCTATCTAGACATACCTTACATGTCATTAGAAGTGATATCTATCTAGACATACCTTACATGTCATTAGAAGTGATATCTATCTAGACATACCTTACATGTCATTAGAAGTGATATCTATCTAGACATACCTTACATGTCATTAGAAGTGATATCTAACTAACATACCTTTACATGTCATTAGAAGTGATA